>JANAVB010009598.1:1670075-1877575 GCA_029216955.1 Iris pallida
ATGAAGGGGTGCTAATCACCCAAGATCTCAACAACTGAAAGATCCTCTCCATTGCTATGTGTCAGCTCTGCCGCAGCCCACGATAGCAACAAGAAGGGTTCAACTCCTCAATCAGAGCGTATTGTCCATGCGCCTCCATCAGCAATCACCACGTGACGTCCCCACGTACAGGCGTATCCTACATATGCGCATGAGCAGCCAGCCTGCAAAGCTATAAATAGAGGGATCATCTCCTTCTGACACACACACAGACAGAGATCTACACACATCATACAAGCACCGATATACATATACAGAGGCAGACCTGCGAGCATACACAGAGAGGCAGATACAGACACTCAACGTCTTCCTCCTCTCAGCAAGCTCCAGCACCCAGAGTAATCCAGACCTTCAGAGAACCGAGAACCGTCGTCAGATCGTCAACGAAGTCAGCGTATTACCACTCGCTCCATCGGTATAAGGAACCCAGATAAACAAAAGTGTACTCCTAGGACTACGTCTAAGTCCTACATTGTAACACTGTTCTGTTTATATTGAAATTTACAATCAAAAGATTTTAATGGCAAACAAGCTGGCGACTCTGCTGGGGAAGTCTTTCTCCTCCACCGAGAAAGCTGTGTCACAATCCGACGACGTGAAGGTGGGCTCCTCCCATAAAATGTTGGTCGTACGCCTCAATCAACAGGCGTATGAGGAGTTCATCTCTGAAGGCAGTGCGAGTCCTTCGAAGCGGCTGCCGAAGCCGAAAAAGACTCGTCGAGTCTGAGTGTGCAAGGTCGACGCCTCTGCCACCACCACCAAAGGGGATGCGCCAATACAGCCTTCCCTTCCTGCTGACGTCCTCAGCAACCAAGATGCGCCCACCAGTGTAGCACATCTTTCGGGGAAACGTGCGGCTGGCCACATTCCCCAGCCATCTTTCTCTCAGGCGAGGAAGATGCGCCGACGGAGCAGGGGCGCAGCTAATGTCCCGCGCATTACCTCTGATGCGCCACTGAAAGTCTCTGTCTTTGACAGACTCACTCGCTGTAGTGGCGAGGAGAATTTGGACTCTGAGTACTATGCACCCCAGCGGGCTGGTACGAAGAAGTCCAAGGCAGCACGGGCCATACGCCTCAAACGTGCTATGCCAACAGCAAATCAGAAGCATGCGCTCACAATCATGCGCGCTGTTGATGATAAGCTGTATATGGTCGACTCGGGTGCTTCTGCGCCGAAAATGGGTCGACCTTCAAAGTCTTTGTCTCACTTGGGCGCATCTGTTGCGTTCGTACCAAGTCGAGCAAGGCAAACGCTGTGGTCTTGAACTCCCGTGCCTCCACTGGTTATGCGTTTGAGGTTCGTTCAAATCACTGTAAATGTTGTTCTTCCAATACTGATCCGAGCGCTTGTTTGGTGTTGGGTCAGGGGGCGCAGCATTCACTTAACCACCCTGGCGCTTGGCCTTGCCATGCACCTGATGGGGGTGCGAAAGTGGCACTCTCCTCCAACGATCTGCGTAACATGATCACTCACAAACGCCGATCAGGAGAGTCGACTGACAAGCACAATACGCCTCTCATAGGGCACACATGTGCTGTAGTCACCATCAACTGCTGTTGCAAGGCAGCGGTGCCACCAAGACAGTCGGTATTCCAGCGGCTGCAATCATCAACACCCCTCCAACGTCGTCTCGGGAAGAAGGTGTCAACAAAAGAGGAGCCAGAACTAAAGGTTGCTTCATGCAGCGTAATCTCTAATTCCTCGTCAATCCGAAAGACGACTGGCAATTCCTCGTCCTCGTCCAAGAGCCAGCCGAGGAAAACCAAGACAACTGTCCAGTCCTCCTGGGGGAGAAAGAATATCTTGGAGGAAGCTGAGGGTAGTCAAGCCCTTGTTGATCCTCCTTCTGAAGACGAAGATGTCCTCCGGAGCACAGCTAGGGTGGATCTTCATCCTGGAGACGAAGTCAGCCTCCCGGACGTAGCTGGGGGTAGTCTAGCCCCTGTGGATTTGCGTCTCGAAGATGAGGAAGTCTTCCAAGATAGAACTGGGGGTAATCAGACCCTTGCGGATGCTCCTGAAGACGAGGATGTCCTCCAGAATGTAGCTGGGGGTAGCCAAGACGAGGTCCCGGGGGAAGTTTCTCTTCTATAAGAGAGCGAGGCCAAAAGCGAAGCCTCAACTGATCCATCCAACTCCAGCCGTGTCATGACAGTATACATGACTGGGGGTGATACCGAGCCAGATGCGCCGCCAGCAGACCTCGTCCAGCGCATGGATACCTTGGAGGGAGGACTCAAAACCCTCTCTGTCTCCATAAAAATACTGACTCAAGCAGTATTTGAAATACGGTCCGCTTTGGCCAGAACACCGTCTACTGGTCCTGACCCAGGGGCCAATAGAGAATCAAGTGTACCCCTTCAACGGGTATCCTTGGATACAGATCACCGTAAAGCACCACGGACGTCGGAGCCCTCAAATGCTCAACTCCAGGTGGTACCACCTTCCCCGACTCCCAGCTCCACGGAAGACGTGGTCGAGATGATCAGGGACTTGCGGGAGCGCTTTGAGTCCAAGAATAGAGAAGAGGAGCGCCAAAAGATGGGGATCCCCCAACCTTATTCCCTCGAATGGAACAAGGTGGTTTATCCTCCTAAGTATAAACCACAAACACTGATGCCATACGACGGGAAGGATTTTTCGCGTCGCTATCTGACGTACTTCCAGTCTCAGACGAAACATCTCCCGAAAGAGGACGCACTACTCACCAGCATATTTGTCGGAGCACTGAAAGGAGTGGCGTACGACTGGTATTACAGTCTCCCCGATAACTCCATATCTTTCTTCGACGACTTAACGTGTCTCTTCCTCGACCGTTTCTACGACGGCGGGAAGGACATGACAATGGCGTCCCTCATAGAGATACGCCAGAAGGAGAAAGAAACAGTTCGAGTATTCATCGAACGCTTCCGACAAGCCTGCTTCAGACTGCCCCCGGGCATGCCAAAATATGCACTCCTCTCCTCCTGCAGCATGAACATGCTGTCTGCAGTCAAACTCTGGCTCAACTCTACTCCTCCTCCCGACTGGAGTTCCTTGATCATCGAGGTCGAAGCAGCAGAAAAGAAGGCGTCCAATGCTCGCCTTCTGGGGGTTAGTTTCCCTGCCTTTGAAGACAAGGGGAAATGGCCTGCAGCCAACAACCCCGGCCGAGAGGCGAAGGAGAAATATGCGTTGACTGTCAATGCCTCCAAAGGTGCGTCAGCACCTTCTCAGAAGCCTCCACTTGCACCAAGGCCAAAGGAGGTTTATTCTTTTAACGATGAAGACCCCCTGCAACTCATTGAGATACTGAAGCAGGGTGACTAGATCAAGTTGTCAGACCCGAAGCGTCCCGACGAGGTTGGAAAAGTGGACAATCCGAGGTACTGTCACTACTATCGGTTTGTCGGACACCCAACTAAGGACTGTTACGTCCTCAAAAACTACATCCAACGCATGATCAATGCGGATGTCATCTCCGTCGACTACGAGGAGAAAACAGTCTCGGCCAACCTGGTGTCATTACAATTTGGCACCTTGCCGCCCACTACAACACAAGATGGCATCGTCCCCATCCCAAAGGCGACAATTTAGGTGGTTAACTTACCACCTACTCGTGACAACGTGAGTGGACTCATCCCACTCACCACATCCCGGGGAGAGGTCTTGTGGGTTCACCCTGACCTCGTCTCCGAGGTTACTCAACCGGAGGTACGCTCTGCCTCCAAAACTAAGGGCAGAAAGATCAAGTCTTGCCGCATGGTCTCTTCCTCTGCGAAAGAGGCGCTTCCTGTACAGACGCGTTCACATCAGAACGCCCAACTCGACGAAGCTGCCGTCTAGGTGGTGCCTTCCTGCACCATCCCTGCTGCCCAGGAAGAGGGCCCATCTAAGCCCCCAGCAGCCAATAAGCAGAAGCATGTAGAGGCTCGTTTCGACAGGCCTCTGCGAAAGGAGAATGCTTCGGGGCTAGCCAAGCCCCACAACTTCGACATACTGGCACAACTTGCCAGTACTCCTGTCCACCTGTCTCTGTTCGAGCTCCTTCGTCTCTCCAAGGACACTCGGAAAGCTCTCTGTGAAACCCTGAAGGATGCTGAGTCCTTCATCAGCCAGGTCAAGCAGCCTGAGGATACTCCGACTACATGTGCGTACTGTCATTGTGCGGATAAAGTTATCCCCAACATAACTTTCGCCCAACAAGACATGATGCTCAAGCACAACCGACACAACAGGCCGCTGTATTATACAGGGTATATCGGTTCCGTCAAGGTGAAGCGGATTCAGATTGATCCGGGGTCTTCCCTCAGCATCATTTCGAAGATGCTGCTCTCAACACTGGGGATCCCAATGCACCGACTGGCGCCTTCTAACACAATAATCAGTGGCTTCAATGCTAGCAAAAGTGAGCCACTGGGTAAAATACGGCCGAAGTGTCATATTGGTAACCTCAGAACCGAGGTAACTTGTTATGTCGTGGATGTCGACGTCAACTACAACCTCCTCCTGGGTCGACCGTGGCTGCATAAGTACATGGTGGTGCCATCTACACTCCACTAATGTATGAAATACGTATCCACCAACGACATTATCCGGACGGAGTTTGCGGACATTGACCCTTTCAAGGGGGTCGAAGCCTACTTCACAGATTCTACCCCGTACAAGTCGCCCGACGAGGAGGAACCAATGATGCTGACGATGAAGCAGAAACGGCAGCAGAGCCGAACATGGAGCCAGAGATGATTCCTGACGCTCCTTTAAAAATTTGACTCAAAGGGAAGCCGCCTCAGACATTGCCTCCCATGAGCATCAAGCTACCTGGAAAAGCACCAACTACTCCGGGTAGAACACCAGCTGAAGCTCCCTTGAAGATACGGCTCAAGGGAAGGCCGCCTCAAACATCGGCTCCCCTTGTGGCAAAACTACAGGGGAAGACACCAATTACCAAAGGTGCAGTTGAGGCACCTTTGAAGGTGCGTCTTAAGGGCAAGCCGCCGCAATCATCTGTCTCATCCAAGTTGTCGGAGAAGGCCCACATAGCCTCTCGGACCCCACGATCAAAGCTGTGGTGGACTCTCCCGATCCAACCCCAGTACTCACAGACGAAAAGGTAGGGGAATATATCTCTGCTGATGTAGATGCACCCTCTCTGGACAATGTAATCCTGCGGGATAAAATCTCGTGTTTCATCAATAATAGAGTGTCTTTAAATTATTCTAGTCTTTCATATTGGAATGCCATGTATACATTATACTACCAAAATTTGTCTATTTAGCGACGGCCAGATTCGTCGCCAGTCCGACGAGAATTTCTATTAGCGACCGATCACTGATGGGTTTTGGCCAAAAAAATCCGTCGGCAATCAGCTCGTCGCTAATAATGGTCCGTCGCTACGTAGTCGTCAAGCGACGGACTAGCGACGGTATTTCGACTTCACAATACGAAGCATAAGCAACTACTTTTCGACGGACTGTCGTCCCTTTCAAGTATTAAATACTGAATTGTTTAGACAATAGCGACATTAAATTCCGTCGGTAAACCGTCGTAATAGCGTATCAGAGGGTATCGTTCCGTCGTTAATCTGTCGACCGCCGTCGATAACAAAGGATGGATTAGCGACGGCTTGTTGACGGAATATCCGTCGACCAGGTTCTGGAAGAGGCAGGCATTTTCAGCATCATGGCGACGGATGAGTCGTCGCTATTTCGTCGACAACTGTCGCTAACAGAGGACGGTTTAGCGACGGAATAAGGACGACTTTTCCGTCGACCATGTTCTGGAACTTCTTGGTATTTCCAGAACAAGGGCGACGGAAAAGTCGTCGCTATTCCGTCGAACTATATACCATCAGAACTGTGCCGACGGATATTCCGTCGACCACCCGTCGCTACCTGGAAACATTTTCAAATCTCCAGTTAGCGACGGATTAGCCGTCGGATAGTAGTCGGAAACTGGTAATATCCGTCGCTCAACGGTCACTAGTCCGTCGCTAACTGAGAATATTTTGAAAAAAAATTACAGAGCTATCCCTGTTCGCAAAAATATGCATAAATCAGACCAATATATAATGCACACCAATTATCCAACAATCATATAGACCAAATATATAATGCATACCAATTATCCAAGAATCACATAGACCAAATATGTACATACGAATTTAATGCACACCAATTATCCAAGAATCATATAGACCAAACCAAATTAATATAAAATAGACATCAATTATCCTGAAGAGTAACCTAATATCCGTCGTTATAATCCGATCATAGCACAAATATTCCAAAATTCCCATAAATATTCTAAAATTCCCACAAAGATTCCAAAACACATAGGAAAATCGACTTTGGCCTCAACAAAGACCACAAGTCAGACGATGAATCCTCACAGCCATGGATCATAGTTGCGTTGAGGCATGTACCATTCTATCAGCCATTTTGCATACGAAGGCTCAATCTGGTTGAGGTCTTCTGTAGGGACAGGAGGGTCGGTCCCGATGCTACTACTCTCTGACGGTGGCTCCTCCTTAACTTCAAGCTTGGGAGCAATCTTTTCCCTGATGGTCATCGGTTCTTTCTTGACCTCGACCTTTGGTAACACCTTCTCCTTAACAGTCACCGGCTCTTGTTTGACGACGGGGACTTCCTCTGTGTCGACATCCAAGGGTTTCTTGCCTCGACCCCTTCCTCGACTAGCAGCACCACCTCGACGAGTCCTAGGAGCCATCTTTCTGACAACAAAAATTTTCATATAGGGTAAAAAATTTACTCAAATTATAAAAGTTGTGACATTGGTTTTTTGCGTTCATCATCATTAGAGGGAGCAGCACTGGAAAAGTTGTGACGTTGGTAGCATGAGAGAGTAAAAATCTGTATCACAAGACTAACAGAATTACTATGTAATCATGTACTCACCAATAACCGGATGTAACTGGAGTCGTTAGGCCTATCGTGCAGTAATTGGTGGATCCGCTGGTATAGGCCGGATGTAGTTAGTATCTAATATATCAGATTAGTATCGGTCTATCGGTTTGGTATAGGACGTATCATAATGGTATTGGCCTTAACAAATTGGTATCGTCCTATATCCGATATGTACATGTATCGGCCGAATAGCTAGGATTCATATTAGCCTTATCGATTTGGTATCGGTCATATCCGATAGGTATCGGCCTTGTTGGATTAGTATAGACCATTTCGGATTAGTATCGTGGAAGGTTTAGTAACAATTGTACAGCTAGAAGAGAGAAATCTAAGGTAATCTAGCTCTAGAAGAGAGAAATCCAAGTACAGTTGTTACTAAACCTTCCACGATACTAATCCGAAATGGTATATAATAATCCAACACGGCCGATACCTATCGGATATGACCGATACCAAATCGATAAGGCCAATATGAATCCTAGCTATACGGCCGATACATATCGGATAGGACGATACCAATTCGCTAAGACCAATACCAACCGATACGGCCCATACCAAAACGATAGATCGATACTAATCCGATACGGTCAATACTTATAAGTACCTACGGTCCAGGAGGTTGATCCGCTAGTACATCCATGTACGATCAACGAAGTAACGATCCATTTCAATTTGAATGTGAAAATCTGTATCGTAAGACAAACTAAACATAATCAGTTCTATTTCACATGCTTAATTGCCAAGTATGGGAACGAATGGCTCAGAACACAACCCAAAATTCATTCTAGCATACATTAGTGTGAATCATCTATGTTCTGTACATATGGTGTAGTATATGTTCTTATCGTATCTAGTATCTGAAGGATATAACAGAATCAAGATGAACTCACATAATGTAATACTAAGACATCATCTACTACTATATAAGATATAGTGATAGATTGTCGCATCATCATTGCCGAGGAATGAGGGTCGGAGGACAGTCAACTTTATCTACGGATACATAGTTTTTGCCTCGCCAGTCGAATGGCTTAATTGCCAAGTATGGGAACGAATGGCTCAGAACATAACCCAAAATTCATTCTAGCATACATTAGTATGAATTATCTATGTTCTGTACATATGGTGTAGTATATGTTCTTATCGTATCTAGTATCTGAAGGATATAACAGAATCAAGATGAACTCACATAATGTAATACTAAGACATCATCTACTACTATATAAGATATAGTGATAGGTTGTCGTATCATCATTGCCGAGGGATGAGGGTAGAGGGACAAATACCGCTCGAGTGAGCCAAAGGCATGCAGCCACTTCCCTCCCTCCATTCACCATCTCCCTCTCTCACGCTATCAACGTCACAACTTTTCCACCTCAAGTTCTGATCAAGCATTTTCCTTCTTCCCTCCTCCACCACGGCTCTGAACCTATCTGCTCCTCCCTACTTCCCTTCTTCTTATTTGACTCTCTCAGCCACATATGATATCCAGCTCAAGTGTAGAGTCGGGGGAGAAGAAGTGGACAGGAAGAGGAGGGGGAAGCAGCACAGCCGGCGGCATGACCCGGAGGAAGTACAGAGGTTTTCTTCAACATACGTAGGAGAACTATAAGGATATATCTTTTCACAACATATCACCTTGTCAAAGACCCTTAATGCATGTGACAACCATGTTACCGCGGTGTCGGAAGACCAACATGTCATAATTTTCTAAGCCGTGTGTTTTGACATAATCCTCCAAACTCTTTTCTGCTATGTAATAATACAAGATTACTACATAGGAGGAAAGAGTTGGGAGGATTATGTCAAAACATACGGCTTAAAAACTTATGACATGTTAGTCTTCCGACACCGCGGTAACATGATATTCACATGAAGGGTCTTTGACAAGGTGACATGTTGTGAAAAGATATATCCTTATAGTTCTCCTACGGATGTTGAAGAAAAACTCTGTACTTCCTCCGTGTCATGCCGCCGGCTGTACTGCTTCCCCCTCCTCTTCCTGTCCACTTTTTCTCTCCCGACTCTACACTTGAGCTGGATATCATATGTGGCTGAGAGAGTCAAATAAGAAGAAGGGAAGTAGGGAGGAGCAGATGGGTTCAGAGCCATGGTGGAGAAGAGGAGAAGGAAGATGCTTGATCAGAACGGATGGCTCAGAACACAACCCAAGATCCATTCTAGCATACATTAGTGTGAATCATCTATGTTTTGTACATATGGTGTAGTATATGTTCTTATCGTATCTAGTATCTGAAGAACGTAACAGAATCAAGATGAACTCACATAATGTAATACTAAGACATCATCTACTACTATATAAGATATAGTGATAGGTTGTCGTATCATCATTGCCGAGGGATGAGGGTCGGAGGACAGTCAACTTTATCTACGGCTACATAGTTTCTGCCTCGCCAGTCGAATGGCTGCAGGGACTATGTCCTGATCACCATGTCGTACCGTAGACTAATGCAAATGGAGATGGAAATATCCGTCGCTAACCGGTCATTAGTCCGTCGGTAACTGAGAATTTTTTTGAAAAAAAATTACAGCACTTTCCCTGTTCACAAAAATATGCATAAACCAAACCAATATATAATGCACACCAATTATCCAACAATCACATAGACCAAATATATAATGCACACCAATTATCCAAGAATCACATAGACCAAATATGCACATACGAATTTAATGCACACCAATTATCCAAGAATCATATAGACCAAACCAAATTAATATAAAATAGACATCAATTATCCTGAAGAGTAACCTAATATCCGTCGTTATAATTCGATTTATCTTCAAGTGTGAGAACGGATGGCTCAGAACACAACCCAAGATTCATTCTAGCATACATTAGTGTGAATCATCGATATTCTGTACATATGGTGTAGTATATGTTCTTATCGTATCTAGTATCTGAAGAACGTAATAGAATCAAGATGAACTCATATAATATAATAATAAGACATCATCTACTACTATGTAAGATATAGTGATAGGTTGTCGTATCATCATTGCCGAGGAATGAGGTCGGAGGATAGTCAACTTTATCTACGGCTACATAGTTTCTGCCTCGCCAGTCGAATGGCTGCAGGGACTATGTCCTGATCACCATGTCGTACCATAGATTAATGCAAATGGTGCTGGAGCCAAAATACAGAAACTAAAATACAAAATACAGAATCAAATCCTTGGGTTCGCCGAAAATACAAAACATAGTTCTAATTCATATGTATTTTAAGTGTGAGAATGGATGGCTCAGAACACAACCCAACCGGAGAGGATACTCTGAGAGATCCATCTGAGTAGGACGTATACTATGAGAGATCACCTTTACAAGAATGATATCAGTAGTGGGATTGAGTGTTGGAGGAGATATTATCAGAGTATACGTCCTAGTCAGATGGGTCTCTCACCGTTACTAATTTTTTCTGACAGCATGGTGGATATACTCCGTCAACAGATTCTTACTCCGAGCCAAAACTTTGCCTCGGAGCTCAAGTGGACATCCTTCGTGTAGAGCTCGAGTGAGAGGTTCCTGACAGCATGGTGGTCTCCTTTGTTAAAGTATCCGTGCTCGTCCCACAACCAATGTAGGATGAGCACGGATACTTTGACAAAGGAGACCACCATGCTGTCAGGAACCTCTCACTCGAGCTCTACAAGAAGGATGTCCACTTGAGCTCCGGGGCAAAGTTTTGGCTCGGAGCAAGAATCTGTTGACGGAGCACATCCACCTTGCTGTCAGAAAAAAATAGTAACGGTGAGAGACCCATCTGAGTAGGACGTATACTCTGATAATATCTCGTCCAACACTCAATCCCACTACTGATATCATTCTTGTAAAGGTGATCTCTCAGAGTATACGTCCTACTCAGATGGATCTCTCAGAGTATCCTCTAGTGATAGGTTGTCGTATCATCATTGCCGAGGGATGAGGGTCGGAGGACAGTCAACTTTATCTACGGATACATAGTTTCTGCCTCGCCAGTCGAATGGCTGCAGGGACTATGTCCTGATCACCATGTCGTAGTCAAATACAATCCAGAGATTGACACAGTACTAATTCATATATGTAGTCCAATACAAATAGTCTAATACAAAAACAACCCAATAAAAATAGTCCAATACAAATAAATACTAATAGCTAATGAGAACCACGCAGCTCACGCAAACGCTCAGTGATACGATCACGCAACCACCTCGAAAAAGCGAGATTTTTGGCGTGAGAAGAGATGTCGTCCCTTGCAAGTGCTGCATGAATAGAACTCCCGGTCTCACTAGCTATCGGTGCTGGATGAATAGAACTCCCGGTCTCACTAGCAATCGGTGCCACTTCCTCCTTAACTGTAGGAGGAGCCACCTCAGCATTCACTGTTTTTCTCAAACGACGTGCCGCTCCTCGGGTCATGGGTGCTATCTGGTAAGATCGATAGTCACAAATAATATAATTGTAATATAAGCAAGCTAACTAAAGGAACCATCATGTAATTTGAGTATATTTCGAAAGCCGATAAAGTATAAAAAATTCGATTTTTTGCCAAATGTGAGAACGGATGGCTCAGAACACAACCCAAGATTCATTCTAGCATACATTAGTGTGAATCATCTATGTTCTGTACATATGGTGTAGTATATGTTCTTATCGTATCTAGTATATGAAGAATGTAACAGAATCAAGATGAACTCACATAATGTAATACTAAGACATCATCTACTACTATATAAGATATAGTGATAGGTTGTCATATCATCATTGCCGAGGGATGAGGGTCGGAGGATAGTCAACTTTATCTACGGCTACATAGTTTCTGCCTCGCCAGTCGAAAGGCTGCAGGGACTATGTCCTGATCACCATGTCGTACCGTAGATTAATGCAAATGGAGCTGAAACTGGAGCCAAAATACAGTACTACTTCACCATGTCGTACCATTTTACTCTTTCTCTCTCTTCCCCCTCTTCGGCGCTCTCACTCTCTCTGGCGCTCTCACACTACTAATTCCTATGTGTTTTAAGTGTGAGAACGGATGGCTCAGAACACAACCCAAAATTCATTCTAGCATACATTAGTGTGAATCATCTATATTCTGTATACATATGGTGTAGTATATGTTCTTATCGTATCTAGTATCTGAAGGATATAACAGAATCAAGATGAACTCACATAATGTAATACTAAGACATCATCTACTACTATATAAGATATAGTGATAGGTTGTCGTATCATCATTGCCGAGGGATGAGGGTCAAAAGACAGTCAACTTTATCTACAGCTACATAGTTTCTGCCTCGCCAGTCGAATGGCTGCAGGGACTATGTCCTGATCACCATGTCGTACCGTAGATTAATACAAATAGAGCTGGAAATATCCGTCGCTAACCGGTCACTAGTCCGTCGCCAACTGAGATTGTCACATACACATATGTATATCACAGCTAGATGTATAGATATATACATCTATATAGAAGCACACAACTGATAGAACTCGCACTGTCCTTGAGACAGTGAACATATACACCATGAATCCAAACCCCATATTCATATTTACTATTCCAAACACCACCAAACTAATGGATAACACCCAATATGGATAACACATTATTTAGCCAATATATAAACTTAGATGAATTTGAGAAACAAAGCCCCCCGCCGCCCCCGACCAAAGCCCGTCGCCCAGTAGTTCGGTTGCATAAATATATGATGAGGGCTTATGGTTGTGTGTCAGTTGCATATACCTCCGACGCCCCCGCCCCAAGCCAGCCGCCCATCCCCCGACACCGCCGCCACAAGCCCGCCGCCCAGCCCCCGACGCCCCCGCCCCAAGCCCACCGCCCAGCCCCCGACCCAAGCCAACCGCCCAGTCCCCGACGCCCCAGCCCCAAGCCCGCCGCCCATCCCCCGACGGCCCCGCCCCAAGCCCGCCGCCCAACCCCCGACGCTTCCGCCCCAAGCCCACCGCCCAGCCTCCGACCCAAGCCAGCCGCCCAGCCCCCGACGCCCCAGCCCCAAGCCCGCCGTCCAACCCCCGACGCCCCCGCCCCAAGCCCACCGCCCAGCCCCCGACCCAAGCCAGCCGCCCAGCCCCCGATGCCCCAGCCCCAAGCCCGCTGTCCAGCCTCCGACGCCCCCATCCCAAGCCCGTCGCCCAGCCTCCGACGCCCCTGCCCCATGTCTGCCGCCCCCGCTGCCCCTATACGACACCACGAGAGAGAGAGAGAGAGAGAGAGAGAGAGAGAGGGGGGATTACCTTCGAGAGAAAGAGAGGAGAGTACGTCGACGCCGACACCGACGCCGATCATCGAAGCCGCGGGAGAGAGAGGAGAGAGAGTGAATTTGGGGGGAATGCGAAAAGTTCTCCCCGCCGTTTCATTTAAAGTCTGGAACGTATATTTCGCGACGGACTCACGACGGCTCATAACCCGTCGCCCGGTAGTCGCAATTATTGATACTTGCCGACTGAATATCCGTCGCTACGGAGTCAAAAAAAATGTTCCGCCAATTTTCTACACAATTTCTGCCAAATAATCGACTGAGTAGCGACGACTTGCCTTCCGTCGCTATATCTCCGACACCCTAGCGACGGATGTGCGACCTCCCCTCCCCTCCCCCTAAAATTAAAATAAAAAAATGTAAAGGCATGTGGTCGGTAAACCGTCGGCGAGCGGCCACGAAGCCGTCGCTAATGCCGACTGAAAATTTTCGTCGCTAATATTCCGTCACTAATTTACTGTATTTTGGTAGTGTTAGATAACGCTCTACGGTCGTTGCAAACACAAATAACGACCGTCCATCATGTAAATCGAGTAGTCCCGTCCCAAGGGGTCTGTTTTGTAGTCCCACCGTGGAATCGAGACGAAGAATCCATCATCTTCGGTAAAGTCGAGCGTCATCATGACCTCCCGCCACTCGAGCAATAACCAGATACCGACAGAACACAAGTCTATCGGTACGCGGACAAGGCAAAGTACCTCATCCAAAACATGGGGTACGATCTAAAAAGCAACAAAGGCCTAAACTATGGCAAGGGTCGACGTCTTCCTCTCCAGCTTCCAACACCTAAAGAAAAGTCGCAAGACTAATATCATCGAACTCGACGGGGGGTGGGCTATGTCACGCCGTCGTCAACTCCAGAAAGCTCGGAGGCAGAAGAATTAGGACATTCTCATTCGTCCGAAGCATCAACTTGTGGTTCCGACATCAGCATCGGATCGGTCTTCAAGAAAGTGCTGTCAGCCAACATGACATCTGCACAATCTCAAGAAGATGAAGGCGAAGACCAAGCGCCAGAAT
Source organism: Iris pallida (assembly GCA_029216955.1). NCBI lineage: Eukaryota > Viridiplantae > Streptophyta > Magnoliopsida > Asparagales > Iridaceae > Iris > Iris pallida. The sequence goes on from JANAVB010009598.1 coordinate 1,684,319, forward strand.
TCTTCGAAGAAGAACCCTGGGCTCAACGCCCAGGAGAGCAGTGGGAGTCTCATTTTGAATTACGCAAACCCCCTACCGAAGACGAAGTCGAGCAGATCGACCTTGGGGATGGATCTTCTTCCAAACCCATCTTCATCAGAAAAAGCCTAAGAGGAGAAGACCGGGAATCTTTAATCCAGCTGGCTAAAGAATATATCGATGTCTTCGCCTGGAGCTACGAAGATATGCCGGGACTTGATCCCCAGATCGCGATGCACAAGCTTAACATCTTACCTGATGCCAAGCCTATAAAGCAACAACAACGACATTTTTGTCCTGACATCATGAACGCTATCGATCAGGAAGTAGACAAACTCCTGACCAGCAAATTTATTCGTGAAGAACAACACCCAGATTGGGTGGCCAACGGCGTCCCTGTCACCAAGAAGAATGGGAAGATACGAGTCTGTATCGACTTCAGGGATCTCAACACCGCTTGTCCGAAGGACGAATTCCCGCTTCCAATCACCGACGTGATGATCGACAACACATGTGGCTTCGAACGCATGTCTTTCATGGACGGGTATTCAGGCTACAACCAGATCAAGATGTTCCCCGATGACGTAAAACACACGTCATTCAGGACTCCGAAAGGGGTTTTCTGCTACACAGTGATGCCCTTCGGCTTAAAGAACGATGGTGCAACATACCAATGAGCTATGAGCACCATCTTCCGTCAGCATCTTCACAAGACAGTCGAATGCTATGTTGATGACATCGCAGTCAAGAGCCGTCTCAAAGGAGATCACCTACAAGACCTCAAGACAGTCTTCGATCTCATGCGAGCGCATCAATTCAAGATGAACCCCGCTAAATCCTTCCTAGGGATTTCTAGCGGAAAGTTCTTAGGCTTTATTATCACGACGAAAGGTATTCATGTCGATCCCGAGAAGACCAAAGCCATCCTTCACATGGACCCTCCGAAGAACCTCCGAGAACTTCGAAGCCTGCAAGGGCGTCTGGCATACATCCGGAGGTTCATAGCAAACCTTTTCGAAAAATGTCAACCCTTCACCCAACTCATGAAGAAGGGAGTCTCTTACGTCTGGACAGAGGAATGCCAAAAAGCTTTCGACGATATCAAGGCTTACTTGACGAGCCCGCCAGTCTTGGTAGCACCCGTCGCCGGCAAACCATTTCTCCTCTACGTCCGTGCCATGGATCATTTCCTCGGCGCTCTGCTGGCTCAGAACAGCAATACAGGCTATGAGCAAGCTATCTACTACCTCAGTAGAACACTAATCGGGGCCGAACACCGGTACAACCCCATTAAAAAGGAGTGTTTGGCTTTGGTGTTCGCCATCCAGAAGACTCACCATTATGTTTTGGGCCAGACAATTCATGTCATCTCCCGAGTCAATCCACTCAGAGTCCTCATGACGAAGCCAGGATCATTGAACTCCCGGCTAGCAACTTGGGCGATCCTGTTGACACCGTACAACATGGTATTCGTCCCACAAAAAGCTGTCAAGGGTCAAGCTTTGGCCGACTTTTTAGCCGTGCACCCCATCCCAGAGTCCTCCAAACTCTATGAAGACATCCCGAACGAGGTCCAAGAATCAAACGTCACCGAAGAAAGCTCCGTCTGGCGGATGTTTTTCGATGGTGCTTCAAGAACAGGCCTCATAGGCCAAATTATCGCAGGAGTGGGGGTAGTCTTAGTCTCCTCCGACCAGCTGGTCGTCCAGCATGCCTACTCCCTTTCAAAGCCGTGCTCCAACAATATTGCCGAGTATAATACGCTCATCATGGGACTCCAGCTGACGCAACAGCTGGGGGTGGATCATCTGGAGGCTTACGACGACTCAAAACTCGTCGTTAACCAGATCAGAGGGCAATACGAAGTTCGCTATGAAGATCTGGTCCCTTACCATGAGGTTGCATTGAACATCATTTCAACCTTCACCAAGTTCTTCATCGAACATGTACCTCGTCTACAAAATTTGGAGGCTGACGCTCTGGCTGGCCTCGCAGCCTCATTGGCAGTACCCTTCGGGACTCAACACTACGTCACGGTAGTCGGTCGAGACTTGGTCTGCCCTAAAAATAATCTATGCTCACAAATGGCCTATGCCATGTCAACAAGTGCTGGTGTCAATGTTCGAGATTGGAGGTTCCCGTTCATCGACTTCGCTGTCTACGGAATTCTTCCAGAGGACCCAAAAGAAGCCGTCTCAGTCAGGAGGCGTTTTCTTCGATTCTATTACGATACAGCTACTAAAATGCTATACCGACGCTCCTACGATGGACTTCTCCTTCGATGTTTATCCAACAAAGAAGCAGCTGAAGCCCTTCGAGAAGCTCACGACGGAACCTGTGGGGCCCATCAACCTGGCCCTAAGTTGCAGGATCGACTGCGACGCATGGGCTACTACTGGCCAACCATGGCAGCCGACGCTGTCGACTATGCTAAGAAATGCCATGCTTGCCAGCTCCATGCCGACTTCATCCATACACCGTCAGAACCACTTCATCCTACGGTCGCCTCCTGGCCCTTTGAAGCCTAGGGCATGGACATTGTAGGACCAATCACCTCTCCTTCATCAAGGGGATACCGCTTCATCCTAGCCATCACCGACTACTTCTCCAAATGGGCAGAAGCAGTCCCACTGGCGGAAGTGAAGAGTTCCAGGGTGATCAGCTTCATAAAACACCATGTCATCTACCGTTTCGGGGTACCTCGAAGGATTATTCACGATAACGGTGTACAATTCATCAGCCATGTTTTCAGCAGATTCTGTGTCAAGAATTGCATTCAGAACGTGGCATCGACCGCCTACAATCCGGCAGCAAACGGATTGGCCGAGGCGTTCAACAAGACAATCGTCAGGCTAATCAAAAAGGTCGTGTCATCTAACAAACACGACTGGGATGAAAAGCTCGACGAATGCCTTTGGGCCTACCGTACAATGGTACGGACCTCGACAGGCAACATACCATTCTCCTTGGTCTACGGGAGCGAAGCGGTACTGCCTCTCGAGATCCAGATACCCTCGCTCAGTGTAGCGATCACAAATCAACTCACAGAAGAAGACAATCAACGTCGTCGTCTGCGAGAATTGGAGGTATTTGACGAAAAATGTCTCCTAGCTCAACAACGTATCGAACTCTATCAAGCCCGTATATCACAGGCTTTCAACAAGAAGGTCAAGCAGAGGACTTTCCAAGTAGGCGACCTGGTTCTGGCAGTCAGGAGGCCGATGGTGTTGACTCACAAGACACCTAGAAAGTTCGAGCCCAAGTGGGAGGGACCTTTCATCATAGAGACGGTATACTCGAACGGTGCTTACCGCCTCGCCAAACCCAATGGGGACTTGTTCATGATGCCCATCAACGGCAAGTTCCTAAAGAAGTACTACTCTTGATATCTTTCAGACATGTACTTCTATCTCCACCCAACAAGGAGTCTGTGGACCCAATCATCAGGGCTCACATACAATTCCCTTCCACAAAATCTTACGCTTTCGGAACCCAGCTGTTCCGTGGCATTCTATCCTCCAGTAGAAGGACAACCACGTCCATATTACCTCTGAGTTGTTCCCCTACACCCTACAAAGTAGGACCTTACGCTCCGTAAGGCTACGCTACCTATCATGTTTACCACGTCCATATTACCTCTGAGTAAACATCCCGTACGGACAACCCCTGCATTGCCGTACATTGATCGCAGAACTTCCACATCCATATTACCTCTGAGTAGTTTCGCGTATCCCCCAGAGTCATTCCTACCACGTCCATAACACCTCTGAGTAGGAAGATTCCATCATTTGAATTCCATATTTGCCACGTCCACATCACCTCTGAGCAAGCATGTCGATTCTCTCGAACATTATTATCTGTACCTAAAAACCAAGGTGCGCAAGAGATAATAGGTCCACACAAATCATCAAGTTCATGACAGCAAAAATAAACACACCACAAAAACTCTGTATTATTTATTCAAAAATAAAGGATTACATCCCCAGCAAGAGTTGCAAATTACATAAAAAGAAGAGATCACAATCCCTAAACATCCCCGGGGTTGGCCGAAAGCTCTTCAATCCGACGCTTCAAGTCCGCCGCCCGAGTCTATACGGTCATCAGGACCCTGCGTTCGGCTTCTTGACGCATCCTTTCTATGGCCTCAGGAGAAGTGTCATCCTCATGCTTCTCGTCTAACTGTCGCCGCTGCTGAGCCAGGGAAAGAGCCTGGCGGGTGAAAGCCGCTTCCTTCTCCTTAGATGCTACATGTTCAGCCTGGATTCGCTTAGCATCTAATAAGAGTTGGGCCCGCTGGTCTTCAAGGAGGCGAATCTTAGCATCAACCTCAGCTATACTGGCGTCCAACGCAGCTCGCAGCTCCATATTTTTCTGCTTGGACTGAGATAACCTCTCCACCGTAGCCTCAGTTTTAGCCACCTTGCGTTCCCAGACACCCACGGTGGCCTGGTAAGAGGACTCAGCCTCAGCGATCAACTTCTCCTTTTTCGTGTCTATCAGAGCGGAAAGATCATTTCGCTGGATACACTGAAACTCAGAAAGTAGCTAGTCCAGCTCAGCCATTGAGGCCTCCAGAATCTCGGCCATGTGATCATGGCCCTGGTGGGAAGGTATCAGATGGATGTGAGGGAGTGCCAGGGTTTTTGCCGTCGCAAAACTCCCGTTGGCATCCATCACCGCCGATACGCCCCTCTGCAGCATCTTATATACCGCCTCAATAATAAACTTCACATACTCATCTGCATCCGCCAGCACCTGTGGCATCATAGCAGGAGTTGGAGAAGATGCTCTAGACAGCGGACCGGACGAAGGCCCGCCCGCTTCAATCTGCGAGGTTGAAACCTCAGCATCAATGGATTCTTCCTCAACAGGGGCTTGAGCCTGAGGAGCCAAAAGAACAGGAGGAGCCGAGAGAGGCGTCGATATCGTGCCCCAAGTAGAACGAGCAACAGAGGGTTCCAGCAAACCCTTACCCTTCTCAAACACAGAGGGACCACCGACATCAGCGGCTACCTCATCCGTCCCCAACATGCTATCAGCAGGCTGTACGGGACATTCCTCCTCCGCCAGAATAGCAAGATCGACACTTGTCTCCAGACTCGGCTCCCTTGGAGTCAGGATTGGCAGACAAGTCCCACTTTCACCACCAAACCCCTCCGCGGGGATAGAATCTGTTGCTACCTCCCAGTCAGCAGTCACCTCAGCCTCCGCTGCTGAGTCTGGGGTAGGGCTCGACAATGCTGCAGTCGATCTTCCCTCATCATGACAAGGAGGGGAATCAATCCTCCCCTCTACTTCAATCACATCTGTTGCCCCTGCAACAGGCTCACGCATCTCTGGAGGAACATCATCTGAAGACGACGAACTCCACCCCACTCCCTCATCTGGAGTTCTCGTGTCCGCTGGACCCTCAACATCCAAGGCCCCTACGGCGGTTTGTACCATCCCGGGAGCTGCTTCAAACTCAGCTTCCCTTCCAACACAATCTGGAGACACTGGAATCTCCACAACAACAACATCGTCTGGGTTCTCCTCCACGAAAGACATCACAAATGGCAGAATACGCTCTTCAGATGAGTCCGCCACCTCCTTTGGTCTGCTGCCACTAGATTTTGGAGTACGGGGCCTCCTTTTTAGCGGCTCCTACAAAAAAAGCATGGGTCACAAGAAATGTTGAACCTAACCAGACTATATGGGACATCCTTACCTCCGTAGGTGCTGAGTCCGATGACACTGTCGGTGACGATGCCTTCTTCTGCCTCTTTGACGCAGAAGAGCCAGCCTCTGTATCCGCACGTCTTTTCGGTTGATCAACCGAGGGCTCTGCCTGACCCCCTGTGGATACGACAGGGGTACCTCGATAACCCACCTCTGGCGGACGGTACGATCGAGCCTTCGCCAATATGTTCCCGGTCGCCGCTAACTGGGTTCCTGCAATGAGACCGGTCTCCCTATCATATCCGGGAGGTACGGCATTCATACCACAGTAAAATTTGGCGGCCGAGAAGAGAATCGGCGACCGCAGATTCTGGACGGGCAGCGTAAAGCGAGCTTCGGTACACCCGGCATTGTAGTAATGCCAAGCTCGTGCACCATCCAGCAAACTTCTAGTATACCCCAGGTTAATACTGGGATTATCCAACATCTACTGAGCATAGTCGAATTGCCGTGCAAAATGGCTTGGAAAATACGGTTCCAGGTAACATTGGTTCCTATTCCGATACACCAGATGGGACGATCGGATACTTTGCAACCAGCGGAATCCCCATGGAGGCAGAGTGGTGGCATCTTTACCCGAATCCATTAAGTCTTCGTTGGGCTCAAAACCCGAAAAGACAGGACCAACTTTGATGATCTTTCATCCCTGAAGGTGGGATAAAACTTTCCTGCAAACAGGAACACCATTATGCGACCAGCACCTCTAGTGGAAACGGCGGAGGAATGCATCCCCGGTCCTGTGGTCGTCCTCCGGGCCCGGACTCATCACGTTGGGATGTTGTAAAATTAACCACCCCATCAAATAATGAAACGGCAGTTCAGCATGGGGGAAGTTGTCATTCCTACCTCGTTCATGAACCACATTGCCCGCAAATTCTCGTAACCCTCGCAGCAGGTTACACACCATTGCGGGGAGTAGAGCCAGACGACGGCCAAAAACCAACTTCACAGCTGACAGGATTAGATTCCGGGACATCCTCTCCACAGAGCCTGACCCGCCTGAGAAGTCTTGATCCCGAAGCCAAATCATCAGATATGCAGCTAACACTGCTTTTGGCGACATCTGATGAGTAAGGTGCCAGAAACAGCTGTAGGAGCGTTCGTCCGACTATCGGTCCTCGTTTTCACGAGAATTCTTCTCACCTAACCTGCTCATTTCGGAGAGCACCACGCTACGGGAAAGCGCTGGCGGAGTGGTAAACTGAGAGGGGTCCTCCTTGGCTTACTGAAATACGTAATCTCTCCAAGTGGTCACATGAGGCTGCGACCTGCTCTTGTCCCTCTTCTGCATATAATAATGATGACTCGCCACTTCCTTAAAGACGGCCATCATCTCCTCAGCTTTGTCCCCCAGGACTTGGAACTCCTCGTTGTTCGGGAAGTATTCTTCATAAGGTTCTGATCCCCAAGGAAGCTTTGACACCTCGTATATTTCATGAAGTGCGAGTCCCAGCTCCCCCACCGGAGTGAAGAAAGTCCCGGTCTGGGTGTTAAACATCTCCAGAAGCGCGAGGAACATATGTCTGTTAATGTCGACGCCTGCCTGAGTAGCACGGATTACGGCAGTCAGTCCAATCTCTCAGAGTTCGGTCTAAAATTGCGACAGAATCCAGAGTGTTAGCTTGTTCCATTTGGCAACGTACTGACACCAACCCTCTACCCGAAATTCACCTTTCGGGTATGATCGCTCCATCAACAGCATGCGATTTGCAAAAGTCGAAGCGCTGAAAGCAAATGTATTGATGGAAACATCACTGTAAATGCTCCCAGGACGTAAAGTCCGCCAGGTGAAAGAAGGCCTAGACCGTACGGCAGCCAAAGTATCCCTTTGATCGGAGGTAGAGTCGATCTTGATGATGCCTGCCACCGCTCCCCCCTGAGATGGGGTTAGCTCCCAAGACATCCTCCTATTGGAAGCAAGACGACAGAAAGCCGACAAAGGCCATTGATGCACTCCCCTTGCTGTAAATAACCAATCTTCTTTGACCTTCAATACCTTTGCTTCAACAAAAGTAAGGCGGTCCCCGAACAGGAACTCAGGCTTCAAGAAAGTCACATTATCAGAAGTGGCAGATTTCAAAATGCCACGCTCCATCATCTGTTTGAGGAACCCATGCGGTTGTTCCCGAATTTGAGTCATTCTTTCAGGATGCTGATCCAGCATAATGGCAGCTTGGGCAGGGTTTACCTCATTATAATCTACCCCCATTTGACAGAGGATAGCGTCCAGAAGCACTTCATTCAAGAGCGGGACAGTTATCGACACTGGTGGTTAACAAAAGAAGGCAAAGATATGTTAGAAACAACAAGAGAATCTGAACCACGTTCTCATCAAAAGCGCATACCCTGAACCAAGACTCAGGCGCATCTGAAAAGAAGCTTCAGCGCATAGTATAAACCCATGCGCGACAGCAGTGGAGCTTCGACGCATCATCATGGTGTACACTCATGCGCGTCAGCAGTGGAGCTTGGGCGCATCATCAGGGTTTAAACCCATGCACGTCGGCAGAAAAACCTCAGCACATCATCGGGACTCAAAGTCCATGCACGTCGGCGTACGTATGGTGCAGAAAGATATAGGATGATGAAACTCACCAACCACCGCCGGCCGAACGTCGACAGGCGGACGGGGGACATCACCCGCGGCAGCCTCTACAGGCTCTTTCCCTTTGCCTCGTCCCCTGCCAGCACCACCGCGAGGAGTCTTGGGAGCCATTTCTTGAAGGAAGAAAGTTAGGGTTTTTCAAAAGAACTCTAAAAAAAGAGAAGAAAGCAAAGAGAGGAAGAACTCACTCTCTCTTCATCTCACGCCTATTTATAGGCTCAGTCGCACGCGTGAACCGATGAAGTGTGACCTCAGCCGCCGCCTCGGGTTCTGTGAGGATATAACTGTAAATAAATCCAAAAAGATCATCATTAATCTTCTTGGTTATCGAAGCGTTATCATTCGCATTTACTGAGAGGAGCATGCGCCCCATCATTGATGCACGGAGTATTCATGCGTCCGAATAGTCATGCGCCAAGACCACCATGCTTCTTATTCAAAGTATTCCAAAACTTGACGAAAAGTTTTGAAAACTTTGAAGGGGGTCTTGTAGAAGCATGGAATTTTAGGACCAGAAATCCTATGTGCCAAACACTACATGCGCCAGGGAGCTCAGGTGAAGTACTGGGCACAGCAAAAGAATAGACATTAAAAGAGGATTTTTATTTATATAAAAGTCTATTACATGACTAAAAAAGAGCTGTACAAAGGAGAATTCCTACAAAGAAAAGATTCTAAGTCTACAGCTAGGCGCAGCAACCACCATGCGCCTTCAAACAGGCGTATCTCGCCCTCAAATAGGTGCAGCAACCACCGTGCGCTTCCAGCAAGGCGCATCTCGCCATGCGCTCTCAGCCAGGCGCATCCCTTCAGCAGCCCATTTATGTGCATCCCTTCAGCGGCTCAGTTATGTTCATCCCTTCAACAGCTCAGTTATGTGCCGTCCTTCAGCATCCCAGTCAGACGCATCATGAAGTGTTAGCATATGCGCCATCAGATGCTTCGACTAATAAAGCATTTATTGAGCAGAACGAGGGTGGCAATCAACCCTCTAGCTGGAGGAAGAGCTCCCCAAACCAAGGAAGAGGAGAGCACCGCAATCAACCTGTGGCTAAAGGAGCAACTTTCAACCCAACCAGAATGGGCAACACCCACTCTAGCAGGAGGAGGAGCTCTTCCAAAGCCCAAGGAAGATGATCGGGGCACCGCAATTCCGATCTGCAGCTCTTCCAGTATAACGGAGACGAGGCTCGAGCATCCCGATCTTTGGATGTAACAGACACCTTTCGCCTGCCTCAGAAGCCCTCGACTCCGACTTTTGGATGTAACAGTCACCTTCAAGTGCATCAAAGAAAACAATGCGTCGTATCTTCACCCTCGGGAGCATCTCATCAACAGAATATGCTCGAGCAAACAAGTTCATTTCGGGAGGACGTGAGAGAACGAGAAGCAAACCCTCTCCATGCCACTATTTATAGACCGGGCAAATCAAACCCATACGCCAAGTGGCTGGCTCTCCAAATCCCGTGCAATGAATTTGCATTGAATAGTGATGAACCTGACGTTTCGAATTCAGCCAAGTCAAAGACGGCTATTTAAAGCACTCGAAGAACGTAAAAGTCGAGCCCATAAAGACGTGTCATGCAAAGCGAATGCGCCGGCCAGACCGTGCATCATACTGACGCGCCCATTAGCTCCAAGCGCCTCATAGGGATGCGCCCCCATGCGTCCCCATCCGCCTAGTGGAACGCCGATCGACGCGCCTGCTCAAAAGCCTATCACCTGTCAAGAACATTAAATGCTGAAGTCTGACAGAGTTGGCAGCACATCCCCCGAGGACTGAACAGTTGACAGCTTTTTCAGAAGACGAAGCGTCGCCGACGTCAGCATCATCAGTACTTTCCTCCGACGGTTACAAGCCACGTGGCCGCCCAACCATCTCGCATGCGCCTCCGCAGCCATGCACCTAAATCTCTGCATGTGCCTCAAAAGCCATGCGCCTCAGACTTTTCTCTGATCACTAAAGACAGAAGTAAAGTCACTACTGAAGCCCCGCATGCACCTCAAAAGCCATGCGCCCCGACTGGTTCATGACTCCTAAAGGTTACGAGCCAAAGCCTCCTCATGCGCCCAATCCCAGGCGCATCCTATCAGATCACCCCCACCAAAATCGAGATCTTCGAGCCATGGACCTACGATACGCGTCCTTTGACTTGATTCAGCCTATGAAGGGGTGCTAATCACCCAAGATCTCAGCAACTGAAAGATCCTCTCCATTGCTACGTGTCAGCTCTACCGTAGGCCACGACAGCAACAAGAAGGGTTCAACTCCTCAATCAGAGCGCATCGTCCATGCGCCTCCATCAGCAATCACTACGTGGCATCCTCACGTACAGGCGCATCCTACATATGCGCATGAGCAGCCAGCCTGCAAAGCTATAAATAGAGGGATCATCTCCTTCTGACACACACACAGACAGAGATCTACACACACCATACAAGCACCGACATACATATATAGAGGCAGACCTGCGAGCATACACAGAGAGGCAGATACAGACACTCAACGTCTTCCTCCTCTCAGCAAGCTCCAGCACCCAGAGTAATCTAGACCTTCAGAGAACCGAGAACCGTCGTCAGATCATCAACGGAGTCAACGTATTACCACTCTCTCCATCGGCACAAGGAACCCAGATAAACAAAAGTGTACTCCTAGGACTACGTCTAAGTCCTACATTGTAACACTGTTCTATTTGTATTGAAATTTACAATCAAAAAATTTTAATGGCAAACACTTCCATGTAACATAACAGTTGCTATTGGCTTGGGTCTCCCGGAAAGATTGGTCCTTCAGATACCTCTCCTTCATCCAAACCGCCCACAAGAAATCATGTACAAGAAATTGCCACGCTTGCCTCAGGCTCGCAGTATCATGCTTGGTCCGTAAGGACTGCAAACCTACACCTCCCTTCTCCCGAGGTCGGCAGAGAGTCGTCCATCCAATAGAGTGTAAGCCCTCTCTCCATATAAAATCAGCACATAATTTTTTTGATTTTACTAATGGTCGCAGTCAGGAGCAAGAGGGCTTGCAACCAGAATCAGATAATGGCATATATAACGGAGCATACCAGCTCAATGCAGACTTTGACATTCAACCTCTTTGGCATAATTGATAGACAATGGAATTCCTAAATATTTGACCGGTAGATCCCCTTCTCAACCCCAAGGAGTAGGGCCCGCTCTTCTGGCTCGAACCCGGCCAACACCCGTGGGATCTCCCCACCTTAACCACTACGCTAGGTATATAAGGCCCTCGAACCGTGTGTGTGTGTGTGTAATATATATATATATGGCCACAATGATAGAAGAAAAAGGCTCGAGTTATAGGAGACCATCATCAGAGTTGCTATGGAAGTAGGTAATCAGAGTCCTCTCGTCTTATGTGGGGACTTCAACGCTATGATCTCCGCCTCGGAGAAGATTGGTGGCCGGAGAGTCCCGGATCCGATCCTTGCAGATTTTCAGAACTGTCTCCTTAGGTCCGGCCTCACGTGCCTGTCGAGGACAGGACAAATATGGTCGTGGAACAACTGTTCTACTACTAAGCGAGTTGTCTGTCAACTCGACAGGGCTTTGTGCAATAATAGATGGCTGGAGATCTTCCCCAATGGAACAGCAGAGGGGCTCCATCATGGTATGAGTGACCATACCCCTATCTTAATCAAAATGACAGAGGAAGCTATCACTCGTAGACGTCCGTTTCGTTACTGCAATTCCTGGCCGGATATCGAAGGTTACAAGGAGGCAATAGACAGAGGGTGCGGCAAAATCCTGAAAGGAAATGCACAGTTTATTCTCGTCCATCGGCTGAAGCTTACCAAGATGGAGTTGTAGACATGGAACAAAAGGAGGCCAATGCCCGATCTCACTGTCAAAGAACGGGAATTGCAAGCACTCCAAGATCTACTTCAACAATCACCTCTGGACACGGACTTAGCGAAGAAGGAAATTTCTCTGCAAAATGAAGTGAGGAAGCTCCGCGTCCTAGAGGAGATTCAACTGCAACAGCGGGCTAAATGCGGATGGCTCAAAGATGGGGATCGCTGCTCTAAATTTTTCTACGCCACTATTAAAGCGCGTCAGCATAGGAATTCCATCCAAGGCCTCATTGATATCGAAGGAAACCCAAGCACAGATACTAACAAGATCATAGAGGAGGCGATTGCTTATTACACTGCTCTATACAACCAGGAAGGGTACACGACAGCCTTCCCAGGACTGGTTAGTAAAAGAATTGTTACCGAGGCGGGTAACCATATGCTGAGCAAGGAAATCTCCATGGAGGAGATCGAAGTTTTTGTGAAAGCGGTTGATCCTAATAGAGCGCCTGGGCCGGACGGCTTCAATGCCGCCTTCTACAAAAAACACTGGGAATATATTAAATACCAGGTACTGTTAGCAGTCCGAGAATTCTTCCAATCAGGGCGACTACTCAAGGAGATTAATCATACATTTTTGACGCTAATACCTAAGAAGGAAGGGACTGCATCATTGGGAGATTTCAGGCCGATCGTTTGTTGTAATTTTATCTATAAAATTATTACTCATCTCATGTGTTCCCGTATGCAGGCTATTTTGCAGGAACTCATTTCTCCCAACCAGACGGCGTTCATTAAAGGTCGTTCGATTGCGGAGAACTGTTTACTTGCTCACGAATTGGTTCGTGACTTTAACAAAGCTGGCGGTCGCAAGGGTTGTATCAAACTTGATCTAAGGAAGGCATACGACTCAGTAAACAGAGATTTTGTATGTGAGATGCTACTCTGCATGGGATTTGATCAGTGGTGGGTTGCCCGAGTTAGAGAGTGCATAACTACCCCGTCTTTCTCTATTCTTATTAATGGACAGCCACACGGGTTCTTCAAAAGCAATCGAGGACTGAGGCAGGGGGACCCCCTATCCCCTTATCTTTTTACCATTGTGATGGAATATTATACTTGCCTTATGGATTTGGCCGCTCATCGGAAGCAGATCACCCCTCTCTTTCGTCGCATTCAGCCATGTGTCTCGCATCTCATTTACGCAGACGATCTACTGGTTTTTATTGAGCCATCTACTACATCCATTGCCAGTCTCAATACCGTCCTTGAGGAGTTCGGGACACTTACAGGGCTGAATCTCAATAGAGATAAGAGTCGTGCGTACTTTAGCAGAGACTGCCCGGATAAAGCCCGCTGGGTGGAGTCACTGCAAATCGAGCAAGGACACCTACCCGTTAAATATCTCGGCCTGCCGTTGTCAATCAACCAAGCTAAGGCGAGCGACTGTACGGAGCTGATACAATACGTTCAAAAACGTTTGGAGGGATGGCAAGCTCAAATAATTTCGTTCGGAGGAAGACTAGAGTTGGTTCGCTCGGTCATCTGGGCTATCACGTCCTATTGGTTGCAGGCCCTAATTCTCCCAATGCACACGGTCAACCAGGTGGAGAGGCTATGTGCTAACTTTGTTTGGAAGGGCGGTTTCCACACTATATCATGGGAAGACTTGTGTTTGGAGAAAGAAGAGGGAGGATTGGGCATCCGGTCCTTACGCGTCCTTAGAGAGGTTGCGATCCTGAAAATTGCATGGCGGTTCCTGGAAGGTCAATCCTTATGGGCCCAATGGGTTAGGAGCAGATATGTGCGAGGCAACAACTTCTGGGTGCTTCCCATTGACAATAATTCCTCAGGTATATTCAAAATGATCCTCCGCAAGAGACAGGTTCTGAAACATTACCTCAGTCGTGTTATAGTAGATGGACGGGACACCAGCCTATGGTTGGACCCATGGATCAATCACCAGAGCCTGGTTGATCTACTCGGGTGGCCAACCTATGAAATCACAGGGAGCAGAGATATGGTGAATGTCCTGATTAAGGACGGTGCTTGGGACATTAACACTCGACGGGAAGGAAGATGGTACGCGGATGAGATCCAGGCCGTTGCAATTGACCATGCAGGCAACAAAGATAGGTGGGAATGGGAGTATTGTCCGGAGGGGAGTTTCCATACTCGTGTAATATATCGGCAGGTCAAAGAACATCGGCCTAAGGTAGGATGGGCGGACACCATTTGGGTTAAGGGGGCAGCGGTCAAGACGAAGCTATGTGCATACAAGGCAATCCGTAATAGATTGCTCACTAGAGAACGGCTTCATAACTTCGGGATCTCTATCCCGTCAGTTGGTTGCACTCTCTGCAGTGATGGTTTGAGTGCAGAAACTCGAGATCATCTATTTTTCCAATGCACCTTCTCCAGTAGAGTGTGGCAACACCATAGGAACATACTGGGCATCACAACCAGAGACCGAGTTGGACTGGAGAGCGTATTTGAGGAGATAGCTGGCTGCAAGACTAAAGGAGCTGACATATACAGGAAGGCCAGAGTACGGCTTCTCTTTACCATCTGGCATATCTGGAGAGAACGTAATAGAAGGATATTTGAAGACAAGGCGTCTACTATATCGGGGGTCACCCACAATATAGAGTATGATCTTGATTGTGTTGGAAAGTAATTGTCTCTGGTTTGGTTGAGTTACTGTATCTTGTGTAAAGGGAGTTTGCTCGGGTTCCATGGATTAGTTGTACTGAGTGTTGCTTAACTCAGTGTATTGTAATTGCCACTGGGAGGCTTTTTCCCAGATGTCCTCTATGAAGTACCCTTAGCTTCAAAAATATATATATATATATATATATATATATATATATATATATATATATATATATATATATATATATTGGATTCTTTTTGTATTCTATGCATGCACACACCAAAGAGGAACAATTTTCATAGGAAGAAACAAATTACAAGACCTAAACATTGAACAAATACATATCTTCTCATTTCATAATAAACAAGATGAGGAAACGGGAAATTCTATAAACCAAATTCTCCGGTGCCTTTCGATTTGGAGGTACATTGGTAGGCATAATAAATACATAGTACCACAAAAGAATATCAAAACTGATACTTATGTAAGAAAATTACAGAACAACAACAAAATGCACATAAACAACATACTTTCTACCAAAAATTCCTTTCAGTAATGGACAATCTGGTCATAGAAGTGTAACCGAGTTATTGGTCGCCAGAGCTGAGTCCTAAGTTATTCAGTTTTCAAGTTTCGGATGTATCGTTTCCACCACCAACCCAATATTGCTTCACAACATACAACACCTTCTCGGTCACTGAGGGGCCGTCCTCGTGATCTGCCAGCTTCGTGTTCCATCTCATGCCGTTGGCCATCTTCTTCACCTTCACGAGAACAGCAGCCTCGTCACGCAATATAACTGCACCTTCTGGCCGCAAGATGCGATCCATCTCCAAGAGAATGTCTTCCATCTTGCATCTGCTTAGGTTGCACGGATATAGGAAGGTAATGAGAACGTTGAAAATGAGAAATATAATAGAACTAGATAAAGCAAGTCTCTTCTGATAACATGTCTGTGGGCCACACGTCTCTATCCAAGGGCAATTCTCAAGATCGCACGCACATACTTTTTTTTTTCTTTTTTCCTTTTTTCACGCACACACCCATCCTACACCTAACTTACCTTTGGAGCCGCTGGGGCTCGAACCCAGGCCGCCACTCCGGATGTCCATGATCTTACCACTAGACCACAAGGCTTGGACTCACACGCACATACAAAGTTAAGCTACCGAAGGATTTCCAATACTAGTTGTTGAACAGACTTCTATACAATAGCTTCGCATCTCTACATGAAACAATTTCATTTTCCTTTCCTTCCCCTCCCCTCACTTTCCAGGAGAATTTCCGCAGGTTGCACCTGGGTTGGACGAGCTTAAACTATATGAATAATGAGGCAGGTCGAAGGCCACCAACTAGAAATATAGGTTTGTCCGTAGGACTCTCATGATTGCTATTAATCGGCTATCAAGGGAGTCTGTCTTAATATTTGGTCCAAGATGACGATCCAGGAAGGTCTTCTTAATGAGGGGTATTGCAATTTGATCTTCTCTCCTAGAAGTTCTAGATTCTTGATCCTATTTTGAATCTTATTTGCCTAACAGAAACATGAAGATGAATAAGAAGCTCGGACACTACAAAATCAGTACCATATTAGTGTTAGATGTGTTTGACACTAGACGGACACTCCAAATACATTATGACATGCCACAACTGATATTGTATCAGTTCCATGTTATGTTATATTTGTGTCCATGTAACCTAGAAGTGAATATTCTTCTCTTGAATAACCTAATTTTACATACCAAAAACTAGTATTATTGTAAACCCATTGGCCAAGTTTGACTTACTTGTTCTTGTACAAGCTGAAAACACCATGAGCATGGATGAGATCGTATGTTCTTGGGTATGTGGAGAATGCTTCACACCTAAATCAGAGAAAAGCTGAAAGAGTATGTTAACAATAATATAAGACGAGTTAAAAACATTAGCAATTAAAAAAATTGTTTCACGAAAATAGGTGACAAATATGAACAGCATAAGAATAACTTTGGGGGATCTTCGGATAAATATGTAAGTGGAAAATGCATACCAATCATGATATATTCCGATTAATCCCCGTTCATATATGGCTCCAAGGGTGGATTTCTCAGAAATAGTGGGCACGACATTCATCACCCATAACTTTGGAGATTCAATTGCTGCAGCAAAACTACCCAAGCCTGCATTCATATCCATTATATTCCGGTATCTCCCAGTGTCAAGTAACTTATTGACGTTTTTGTAAGCTTCAACATGCTTCTTCCACAATCTATTATCTTCAAGATATGCCTTGACCGAAATCCCAGGTACTGAACCAGAAACTATTCTGGGAGGGACAGAATTTAATCTTTCTGGAAACGTCTTCAGACTTCCTCCAGCAACCTCTTCGGGATTGTTAACTTCCGGATAAGGAGTTACACATGGTTCCATCGTTTTGTACCTGGTGCCATCAGAAAATGTGAAAAAGAAGCTCAAATATAGCAATCATCATTGGTCCAACAATTGCACATTTCACTATTATTGCATTTTAGGCCATAGTTAAAGTCTCGGATAAGTGGGAGAAAAAGGTAATTCAGCTTTGTAACAATTTATTTTTACTATATTAATTGTCCACGAAACATGAAACATCGAAATTTCTAGATAAGCGTTATATATTGATGGTAGCTAGAATTCCCTATTCTGATGTTCGTGATGTAGAGTTTTAATATGTGTTAGAAGATTTCTTAGGATTATTTATTAGGAAATGAGATTGTATTGTGTATTTTTACAATTAGTTTGTTGTAGTCAAAGATTGACTAAATGTTTGTTGTAATCAAAAGGTTGACTAAAGGTATTGAAAGAGATATTTGGTGGTGAACTTATTATGGGATCTCCATAATTACCTCTATTTATAAAAGCCATAGGCTTAACAAAATATGGATCAATCTACAAGATAATGATCAATGATCATGGTACAAATAAAGCAAACACCAACTAATTCTATCTTCTGTTGACACAATAATATCTAACTACGACATCCCCCTTGAGTGTACAACTCAAGAAGTGATATGCATCAGTCTTCAAGCAATTCATCAAGTCGTCAAATCAGACACTTTGATAAGAACACGAATTTATAGGAATGTACAACCAAATGCGATTTACTAAAATCTTGAATCGGAAAAACCAGTGGAAAAAAACCATAACCAAAAGAAAAAAGTGAGTCAATGTTGATAGGTCTTTAGAACATAAAGAATATCTAAAGGTATAACCATCCCAGCACGAGTGTTACGTCAAAACCTACTTAGGAAGCCCAAAATCCAATGAAAAAATGGTCTTAAGTTAAGAAAAAAAGAGTACATTAAAGTCAGGTGAGTATACTTATGCATAATCCTCATGATTTCAACATTTTTATCCAAATAAACTACGAGGGTTGTAAGTCAGACAATTTACGCAAACCAATACATCGAACAAGCTTCTGAAGGGTGGATTTTGGCAACGACGTTGTGAACAAGTTGGCAATGTTGTCCTGGAATTGGATCTACTTGACTTCAATCTTCTGACGTGCATGTTGTGATGAGAGAAGACGACTTCGATGCAATGTGCTTGGTGTTGTCTCCTTTGATATAGCATTTTTTTTTATTTGGTCAATACAAGCGAAGTTGTCTTCATAGATCGTTGTCGGGACATCAGTAATAGGAGAAAACCCACTCGTAATTCGAATATGCTCAATAATGGCTCAAAACCATATACACTCACGAGTTGCATCATGTAGAGCGATGGGCTCGACATGAATTGAAAAGTAGCAACTAAAGTCTGTTTTGTAGACTTTCAGCCTATTAATGTATCATACCTTGTACCTGCGTCAACATAACCAACAAGTCATGTATCATTATGAGGATAAAAAATGTGTGATCTATTCCGAGGTGCATAATGATAGAAAATTTCCATGTGCGTAGTACCTTTTAGGTAACATAAGATGTATTAATACAGTTCCAAGGGTGACGTGTTGGCATAACACTAAATCTAGCCAAGAGACTCACAACAAATGAATTGTTTGGTCCAGTGCATTGAGCTAAGTACAATAACGCACCAATTGTACTTAGACCTTTTCATCGTCTTCCATAAGAAGGACTTAGTCTCCTTTAACATCTAGAGTACAAACAATCATTGGTGTACTCCAAGGCTTTGCTTTGTTCACATGAAAGCACCATAATACTTTCTGTGTGTAATTCGATTGGTAAACTAGCATGTCGTCAGTACAATGTTCAAGTTGTAGTCCTAGACAAAATCAAGTTTTTTCAAGATATTTCATCCCAATTCTGACTTTAGGTGTGAAGCTGTTTTTTCAAGCTCTTCCGAGGTCCCAATGAGATTTATGTCATCGACATATACTGCAACCGCAAGTCCAGAGTGTGATTTCTTGATAAATCATGCATGACATATTTCGTTGATTGACCAAATATTCGCTTAGACGGTTATACCGCATCTGCCCGGATTGCTTTAATCCCTAAAGTGAATGCCTCAACCTAACTGAGAGCGTATTCCATGGTCCGAAACTATTTGAATCAGTTAGATGAAATCCTTTAGGAACCTTCATATAGATTTTGGTATCCAAATCCCCATGCAGATAAGCAATAATTGTATCCATAAGCTGTGTTCAATATTTCGAAAATAATCCATCCCAGGATGTTGAGAGAAGTTTTGTGTCACGAAACGTACTTTATATCGTACTATTTCATTTTTCTCATTACGCTTCCATACAATGATCCACCTGTATCCGGCGAGTTTTACATTGGGTGCTTTTTGAATGACATGACCAAACACTTTCCTTTCTGCTAAGGAGTCTAACTCGGTCTGGATTTCTTCTTTCCATTTTGACCAATCAATTATATCTCACATTCATCAAGTGAGCACAGTTTGATATTGCCGTACTTTATAATTTCAGTAGCTATTGTATATACAAAAGTATCATCGATGATTGTTTCATTCCTATTTTAACTCGTCTAAGGTAGTAGTGGACAAAGATTACCTATTTCTCGAAAATGGAAACTTCTGCATTTGTCTTTTTTACGACACTTCCATAAGTCAAAATAATCTCGTGAGTTGGAACGGTTGAAATAACGACATGCTTCGGGGGGGTGTCAAGCTCCTCCTTTTCTAGGGTAGGGAATCGTTTGATCAGGATAGGGAATCCTTTGAACCGAGGGGTCTGTCGTGCTTTAGGTCGGGGTCAGAAGATTGGCTTGCCTCCTGTGTACCATGTCGCACTTTGGGTATGGCATGTCATCCGTCAGGAGTGACATTTCCGTTAGAAAAATTATTGTGTCCGCACGGAATGTGTATCCTTGCAGGCACGTTTGCAGCCGTATATGTTATCTCATCACTTTAGCTAGATCAGAGAATGCGTCATGCATATTTTGTGCTACAATCTCAAGATCTAGAATCCTTTGCACATTCTTATCACATTGTGGTTACATACCATGTCAATTTGAGTCATTCTTAAGGATCATTGACGTTCATATCTTCCCCTAATGAAGGAACAGTTGTCTCATCAAATTAACTATTCACAAATCTTGCGGTGAAGTAATTGCTTGTCAAAAGCTTTAAATAGTGAATAATTGATGGTGAATCATAACTGACATAGATTTTCATCATTCTCTGGGGCCCATTTTAGTACGTTGTGGCGGCACAACTGACACTAGGTTGCACACCAAAAATTGGGTAAGTAGGAAACGTCAATTCGAACCTAGTTACCAATTATAACGCCGAATATGTTTGGGTAGCAACTGGTCTCAGATGGACCAACATGGTTGCACGTAAACTTATATAGTCGCATGTAGAAAAGAGAAGTTTGGTACATATCATCAATTTCATTGCGATCAATTGGAGGCGCCTAATGAACGCTTCATTAAGACCGTTCTGGGTATGAACATGGGGAATCAGATGTTCAACTTCAATCCCAAAAGACATGCAATAACTATCAAAAGTCTTTGATGTGAACTCTTTGACTTTAGCAAAGCCTTATAAACTTTATTGAATAATCTGGATGGTAAACCCGAGGCTTACTCATCTAAGCCAGGAGTTTAGCAAATGCAGAATTTTGAGCGGACAAGCATACATGTGACTATGGAGTCGATGCATCAACCAATACCATAAAATATTTAAATTGTTCGCATGTTAGTAGGATAGGTCCCCTATAGAAAAGAGGAAGGATCCAAATTTAACTTTGCAGGAGGCTCAAATGTTTAATTTTTCCAATGAACATGCTTAGCAAAGCATGCTTGGAATACCCAAGGTCGTTACTACGAGTAAGGGGATGTCCGTGTATAGAACTAAGGATACGACAATGCAGATCTCGACCCGGGTGACTCGGACGGTCATGTCAGAGCATAAATGTATTCATCTTGGCCGAAAAAGGGTAGGTCATATAATGGGTATTTATGGCTCGGAATAGTTGTAGGATATATACCATTCGGGAGGGGGGCATCTTTTCTAATATTCGCTTTTGGTTGTATGTATTAGAAGTTATGCAAAGATACTCTATTCCATTTTTATCAATGGTTTCAGCATGATAATTATTTTATCGGATGTCCTAAAAAATCAACAACGTTCTACTAGCACGAAGAGAATATAAGGACTCTTTAATGATAAATTTGGTACTGTTGGACAACATGAAATAGGCTATGTTATGTCCCTCTATCAGGTTTGATGAACGTCATATTGGACTTAGGTATAAAGTTAGAATAATATTTGCGATCATAGAGAATAGTGTACGTAGTCACACTATCAAAAATAAATCCAACTTTCCCATTTGTCATACATAGGTATAAATTAACTAAATTGGTTACATGTATAAAAGTGAATTAAATTAATTATTTGAAAAAATTATCGAACAAAAAGATACGATATCTAAACTAAAGTTAAACAAAACATTTTCATCCGAAAATAAAATTTCCAGAAAAAATATCCTAGGAAATTTTTTGCATATAGGCGCCTTCTATGTCTACATTTTCATCATCTTGTGAAATTTATCTATTTTTGAAGTAGTATACATAAGATCATCGACTTAAACTAGATTATCCTCCCTTTCTTGCTTACGTGAATGGTATTCCTTAACAACGTTGATGGTAGCAGTCTTCCTCTTTAAAATTTTCAGCCTTGAGAGCCAAATAGGCACTCTTTCGGCTGTGGATTCCCTTGGATGGGCCTTGATTTCTATATTTTTTTAGACATGGGATAGCCTTTCTTGTTGCGGCTCCTATTCTGTCCTTGTCGGTTGTAACGTCTAAAATATCCTACATTTGCTTCAAATAAGGGGATAGCATTCAAGCCAGTAGGATAAGTGTGATGGTTTTTTATCAGGAGACTATTGTTATTTTCAGCGAGCAATAGGTTAGCAATCGAATCCGAAAACTTGGTAAATTTTCTCTCTTTATATTGTTGTTGCATAAGCATATTAGAGACAAACAAAGTTGAGAAAGTATTCTCCAAGAGATCAACCGCAGTCAAATGTTTTTTACAAAATTGAAGGAATGATTGAATTCTGCAAAGTCCAGGGTTGTACTCATTTACAGGCTTAAAGTAATGCCATGCTCCGCGTGAGACATTTTGTTGGCTTGTTGGATGCGATCAGAAAGTTGGACCGAGACTTGTGTTGGAAATCAAAAGATTAAGAAAGTCGCAGTTTTCTGAGTTGGCCGGATAGGATGAGTTTTGAAACGTGGCTCGCTGGTGGGGCTATATCTAGTGGGAATATTTGTGATCGGAACAGAAAAATCCTTTATGCAAGTGAGTGGAACTGTCCCTTCTCCCCTACTTATTCATGTTTAATAAAATAGAGTATCGAATTGTTTTACTATGTCCCTAAATGTCCCATGTTTTAGTTGCTGAATAATAGAGATGTTCCTATTGAATGATGTTGAATGATAATACTTGAACATTGAACTGTTAATATGAATTGATGCCATGAAATAAATTGATAATGTCTCTTATGTTTAATGCTGCTGAAACAAATGAAACAATGAATAATGTACTGCTATGCGATTGATACATGAGGAATGAACTGGCTATGTTATTGACACAACGAAATGAATAAAACACTTGAATCATGACACTCTTTGTAACTGTTGCATAGATATAAAATGCTGCCTGTTTCTATTAAACAATGCAATTGAATGATGTTGTCCCTATGAAATGAATGAAATGCTATTTGTTCCCTGTTGAAAGGAATGATGTGAGAAATGTTGCAATAAGAATTGCTGAGAGTTAGGATCGATAAGATTCACCAAGTGAAATGATGGTAATGATGGAAGAAATAAGTCGTTGAATACGACTTGGATGAGATAAAATCCTGCACTGTTGCCTTTACTCTCTTTCAATATTTTTACCATGTGTTTATGTACACGATCGAATTGGACACGCATTCGCATGACCATGGAACTTGTGTACAAGGAATTGTTTCCACGAACGATACCCGGGGCGCTGGACCGATTCGACCTAGGAGAAAATGCAGCGTGCTTTGGTGGCACGAGGTATCGGGACATTCATTCGGGCTCGCAACCCGGTGGATGGCGCGTCACATACCCTTTGAAGTCCTATATGGCAAGTCCGAAATGGTGGATTAACACCAGCGATCATGTAGTCAGAATGCACGCTAACGAATGTTTTGTGCAGACAGAATAAGTATATCACCTAACCTATATTTGATACAGATACGAGGGAGTCGGTTGTCGGTAAGAAATCACTTAAATGTGATATGTTCATTATACCTGTTAGTACAACTTGGCTGCTTAACATGTTAAATACAGTATGTTACAATGATGCTAAAATGTTACATTTCATTGAGTATTGCCATAACCTGCCTGAACATAATAACACCAAGTATGCTGAAATGATGCCTTTACATGAACACTGCTAGAACATATTTATTGCTTCAATATAACTGCTCATGAACTGTAACTAATGCTAGGCTCCAAATAGAAAGATCACTCTTAATAATGTTTGCTCATATAATTACTTGTGGGTACTCTTTTCAAGTGCTCGTGTTTGGAAAGTTCAGTACACGATGATTGGATTGATTAGTCCCGCGACATCGAAGATATGTTGGGCATGCAAAAACTCTTCTTGCAAAAGATAATGTCTTATGTTTGTAAAAGGCATAATGTATGAAATATTGTATATCAGTTGTACCAATGAGTTGTAAGCCAATGCATCATATCCAGTTGTAAGTCTATATATCAAGTATCAAATATAAGTCTAACGACAGACGTTTCAGTTGGCCATCAATGTAAAATAAGATGCGTTTTAAGTTTTGTATTCCACTACAAGCATTGTACTCTACTTTAATTATCAATAAAGAGAATACATTTATATATGTCTCTTGTGACTTCAAGTTATCTGCTATAAATCAGTAATGTGTTTCTATTTGATAATAAAGATATGTTCTCATTATTTTCAATTTGTCTGCTTGTGCCGCTGCGATGTGTTCCTATTTGAATATTAACAATTATGTACCGTCTTTGTCTTCTACAAATGCAATATTAGACTTGTACGGCATCACGTCCAAGCGAGAACGATCGATTCCCAGAGATAAATTTGAGGACGAATGACTCTGTAGGATCGGAGCGTGACAAATTTGTATCAGAGCACGGCTTTACGTCCTTAGACTCTTATTTGATTCGTTTCAAATCAAAGTTGCATATGCGATTAAGCAAAGTTGCTTCCGTGATTACTCAACGTTGCTTCCGCGAATAAATCAAAGATTGCTTCCGCGATTATCCCGATGTTGTTTCTGTGATCATTATAAGTTGATTCGTGTCTGAGAGTTCGTCGACTCTCTTGGCTGCTCATTAGATGTTTAATACAATAAATCTAAATATATTATGATGCCTGAATGTGATTGTTGTTGGTTCGAACACTCATGTCCCAACAATGTCTCGATGCCATAGTATGCTATGTTGTGAATAATGTTCAGAATGTGGGAATAGAGAAAAGTTGCTATGTGTTGGAACATGTTTGAAAATTTCATGTTATGCTAGAAAGGAATTGTGAATGCGACAATTGATGATTGAGTTCAACAGAATTAATGAGTTGACTCATGTGTGGTAGCCTTATAACTTTGAGACCCTGAGATGTTGGCTTTGTGTTGTGGTCAGTCTGGATCTTGAGTGTTCGAAATAGACTTGGGTTCGGTATTGTTTGAGAATGGCTTCATTTCTTAGTAGTATATGCCTCTACCACTTCAGAACGAGATATATCGTGACCCTTCCATAGGGTAGCAATGAGTCTATCTGTGAGTTATGGGTAGTGCTAAAACTTAGCTGGGAGTCATGTCTTGTTGCTATGTGACTCGAGTGTTCCTTGAGGTAATGTTATGCTGGGTAGCGAGATTGTCTAAAATTGTAACGGGTGCCTTGGTTGGAAATTGCACAATCAGATGATGACTCAGACTAGCCAGATGATTATTATATTGTAGGTAAAGGAATTTGGCAAGAGAATGTGGTGGCTTAGAACATTGAACGATGATTGTGATTGGTTGAATGGAAATCATGTGTGGCTATTACAGTTGGTTGCTAACCTGAATGCTTTGGAAATATTGTCAGTGACTCTAAGGTGTGAATGTTGAAAATCTGTGCTATGATCCTAAGGTGTGATAGATTCTAATCCATCTTGACCACCAAATGATAGATTCAGTATTGTATGAGTTCGTACTTGAAGAGATGGATAGTCGTTGCATGCATGTATGATGTATGCTTGAGAATTCGAATTGTATCATAAAGGTAATAAGTAGTGACTCTGAATACTTGTGCTGTGTAAGGAATGGTTAATTGATGTATGAATTATCGGATTAGAGTGGAATGAATTACTCGACCCTTGCGATATGAGATTTTCTGAATGTTCGTATGAGATTTGATGGCTGAAAAAAGAATGGAATTGAGACTTACAAATGTGTTGGATACTGTTAGTAGATGGTATAACGGTTGGATGACTGTCGATTGGGATATAAATTGATGGGTTATGACTTAGTGGTATGACTTTGTCATACAGACCGAAATAACGTGATTCAATAATTTTGTTGAGACTCTATTGGAATTGATGACCCTTGAATAGTTAGCCATGACATATAGATCCATGTGGATACAAAGGAATTGAATTGAAATAGGATTGCTAAAAATTGTATGTCGGAATGGAATTTAGATCGTAATGTTGCTAGATCGATCTTAGTCGATCGTTTGGTAAGTCTAGAATGAGCCTCTGTGAGAATTAGTTTCTTGAGGATGACCATAGATAGACTTGACCCTAGAAACTGTGGGCTGCATAACCAATTGTCGACATAGTCGACAATGGCGATTAGTTGTTCAGACTAAGTTGATACCCATAGGTTTGGGTAGAGTTCTTTGGAACAGTCGGTTGATTGTTGGCCCTAAGAATAAGAAACTAGTACGACCCTAGTCG
This sequence comes from Iris pallida, assembly GCA_029216955.1. NCBI lineage: Eukaryota > Viridiplantae > Streptophyta > Magnoliopsida > Asparagales > Iridaceae > Iris > Iris pallida. Next base: position 1,710,543 of record JANAVB010009598.1, read on the forward strand.
TCGTCCAATGTAGGGAGTCACCTGAATGATTAGGTTTAGATGTCGGTATAGCTAGCCTTAGAGACTTGACCGAATAATAAGTGACCGTTGGCGACCCATAGGATGACCATTTTGGTTTTGTACGAGAGATGGTGATGGATATGACCTAAGGAAGTATATGCTGCAACGTGAGCCTCAGAGATGTTTGACATCAGTGAAATAATGTGTCGGCCTTAAGCGGAAACTACAATCGTGGGGATGAGACTTGAGTTGTATGTATCGAACAGTGAATTGTGCTATGAGAAGGAATTGACTGCTCATGGCGGAGATGTTGAATCGGTGTCTAAAGTAGGTTAGCCAGAGTAACCTCGAATGTTGTGTATCGAGTTGAGAAAGATGGACCGTTGCTCAGAAGTTTGAATGTTGATTTCATAGTCGGCAAGAAAATTTGCAATGAGATATTGCGGAATAATATTATGTTGGATAGAATGTTGTACGGTGTGGCCCTCGGATTTCTACCTTTAGAAAATATGAATTGTCTCGTGGGAAACGTTGTTGGATTCGGGAAGGAATATAATTGTATATTGATTATTGTGAACTTTTAGCATGGTTGGTTTCAAGTTAGACCCTTGGCTCGAATATTGGAGATATACTACTTGGATATGTAACTTATCAAAGTTGTCCCTGATATTAAGTGTTTGTGGCTTAAAGGATAGCAACTGTGGCGAAGCGAACGAAGTAATAAGTCAATTGAAATGATGTTAAGACGGATTTGGGAAAGAAAGTTACACCTGTGGCTTATCGAATCGCACTAACACGGAAGTTGGCTGGAATACATATATTTTGGGGACGCCTAAAGTATGTATATGGATCCAAACGAAGTGATAGGATGCGACCAAGATAACACTGTAGAGAGAGCTTATCGAATCGCACTAGCACGAACTTTGGCTGAAATGCATGTATTTTAGGAACGCCTAAATATGTGTATGAATCCAGACGATGTGGTAGGCTGCGACCAAGATAGCATTACAGGAAGAATGTTGGTGAATCAATGAGAAGTGCAAATATTTTGAAAAAGAGATAGACGGATTTAGTCATTGATGAATTAAGTGGTATAGTTGAATAGCAATCTCGAGATGGTCGAGAGAGCTGAAATGGATATAGAATTGAAGCTGAATGAGTAACTTGATGTAAGTGAATTAGTAGGATGAGTTGTTCTCATAAGCTTCAAGGACGAAACTTTTTTCTCAGTGATATATTATGTAATGTTCCGTTCCGCGCGAGACATTTGGTTGGCTTGTTGGATGCGATCAGAAAGTTGGACCGAGATTTGTATTGGAAATCAAGAGATTTAGAATGCCGTAGTTTTCTGAGTTGACCAGATGGGATGAGTTTTGAAACGTGGCTCGCTGGTAGGGCTATGTCTAGTAGAAATATGTGTGATCGGAACAGAAAGACCCTTTATGCAAGTGAGTGGAACTGTCCCTTCTCCCCTACTCCTTCATGCTTAATAAAATAGAGTATCGTATTGTTTTACTATGTCCCTAAATGTTCCATATTTTAGTTGCTGAATAATAGAGATGTTCTTATTGAATGCTGCTGAATGATTAATACTTGAACATTGAACTATTAATATGAATTGATGCCATGAAATGAATTGATAATGTTCCTTATGTTTAATGCTGCTGAACAAATGAAACACTGAATAATGCACTGCTATGCGATTGATACATGAGGAATGAACTGGCTATGTTATTGACACAACGAAATGAATGAAACACTTGAATTATGTACACTCTGTAACTGTTGCATGGATATAAAATGATGCTTGTTTCTATTAAATAATGCAACTGAATGATGTTGTCCCTATAAAATGAATGAAATGCTATTTGTTTCATGTTGAAAGGAATGATGTGAGAAATGTTGCAATGAGAATTGATGAGGCTTGAGATCGTGAGATCACTAAGTGGAATGATGGTAATGATGGAAGAAATGAGTCATTGAATACGACTTGGATGAGATGAAATGATGCACTGTTGTCTTTACTCTCTTTCATATTTTTACCATGCGTTTATGTACACAATCGAATCGGACACGCATTTTCATAACCATGGACAACTTGTGCACAAGAAATTGTTTTCTCGAACGATATCCGGGGTGCTGAGACCGATTCGCCTATGAGAAAATGCAGCGTGCTTTGGTAGCATGAGGTATCGGGACATTCATTCGGGCTCGCAATCCGGTGGATGGCGCGTCGCATACCCTTTGAAGTCCTATATGGCAAGTCCGAAATGGTAAATTAACACCAGTGATCATGTAGTCAGGATGCACGCTAATGAATATTTTGTGCATGCAGAGTAAGTATATCACCTAACATGTATTTGATGCAGGTACGAGGGAGTCGACCGTCGGTAAGAAATCACTTAAATATGATATGTTAATTATACCTGTTAGTGCAACTTGGCTGCTTAACATGTTAAATACAGTATGCTACAATAATGCTAAAATGTTACCTTTCCATAAGTATTGTCATAACCTGCCTGAACAAGATAACACCAAGTATGCTGAAATGATGCTTGAACACTGCTAGAATATGTTTATAAGCTTCAATGTTACTGCTCATGAACTGTAACTGATGCTAGGCCATAAATAGAAAGATCACTCTTAATAATGTTTGCTCACATGATTACTTAGTATTGGTTTAGGGGAGTGGGCTGGTTCTGCTCGCCAGTACATAGATGATGTACTGACCCACGTTGTGGGCACTCTTTTCAGGTGCTCATGCTTGGAAAGTTTAGTACACGATGATTGGATTGATTAGTCCCGCGGCATCGAAGATTTGTTGGGCATGCAGAAGCTCTCCTTGCAAAAGATGATGTCTTCTGTTTATAAGGACATAATGTATGGAACATTGTATATCAGTTGTACCGGTGAGTTGTAAGCCAAGTCAGCATATCCAGTTGTAAAGTCTACGTATCAAGTATCAAATGTAAGCCTAATGTCAGACGTTTCAGTTGGCCATCAATGTAAAGTGAGATGTATTGTAAGCTTTGTATTCCACTACAAGCCTTGTACTCTACTTCAATTATCAATAAAGAGAATATATTTCTATATGTCTCTTGTGACTTCAAGTTATCTGCTTATCTCCACTTCTTTAAATCAGTAATATGTTTCTATTCGATAAGAAAGATATGTCCTCATTATTTTAAATTTGTCTGTTTGTGCCGCTGCGATGTATTCCTATTTGAAGATTAACAATTATGTACCGTATTTGCCTTGTACAAGTGCAATACCATACTTGTACGGCATCACGTCCAAGCGAGGACGATCGGTTCCCAAAGATAAATGCGAGGACGAATGACTCTGCGGGATTGGAGCGTGACACTTAAAATCCTGAAATCGGAGATTTTACATGTCTTGCTTTAGGTAAGTATTCACCTTTCGATGGTCAAAGACGTTCCTCAAGAGCACCTGAATGAGTCCTATGATCCTCTTCAGCGAGGTATTTTGTTTGCAGTGCGTCAAGCATATAAAAAATATAGTGGTTGCCCTATCACCTTCTTCTGCTTTATTCTTAGTCTCAATTGCAGTTCTTAGTTTCTTAGCAATGAGGTGGAGCTTTGGACCTAGTTTAGGCCAGATACTTCCCAGATACTTCCAGTGGGATGAAATCAAGCTTGTTCAGGTATGGAGAGAACAACATATTACTGATTTGGATAAAACATCCACAGGCGACTGTATAAGAATTTTGAGTTCTAAGACATAGAATTATAAGATTAAGTTCTGGTTCTCAACATACAGTGGTGAATTTTAGAAAATTGTATGTTTCAAGATATTTGCATATTATGAATACATGCCATAGTTCAAGCAGAAGAAAAATGTAAACATATGACATAAACTAAATATGACCTTCTAGTGCAAATCTTTGAAGATGGCGATGGACCAACATGTAAATATAATCTAAGAAGCACGAATTCTAGGAATGTTGTTGTACAGTGTTCAATACGTACCAGACACTTCAGACACTAAAAAATACAATATCATGTCACGTCGTACCCACGTACGTGTATCATAAGACATAAGACAATTTTTTACATCAAATTTTAGGGAGACTTCTTCTTCCTTCATTGCGACCAGTGGAGGAATTAGAAACACGAGGGTTTCAATTCGCACGGTGAGGCTAGACCTTTACCATTTTTTAGCTTTGCTTTCGAAGAAGCTAATGAGGCGACGGGGATATGCCCTTGGCTAGTTGTTAGCCTTGCCCGAGGTTTTTCTTTCGCCAAGCTTTAGGCTTACGACAAAACTGATGAGTGGCCAGAGCTAATCCCTTTTCCAACTATTAGCCTCGCCTACAACGAGGCTGGACTTTTGCCAAATTTTAGCTTCACGTATGACAAACCTAATGAGGTGGCATCACTAAGCCCTTGTCAGTTGTTAGCCTCTCCTACAACGAGGTTGGGCTTTAACAAGTTTTAGCTTCGCTTACGGTGAAGCTAATGAGACGGCAGAGCTAAGCCCTTTGCTAGTTGCTAGCCTCACCTACAGCGAAGTTGTTGTTGCAGCTAGGCTATGTTTTCTTAAGGCGAATTTAACCTGCCTAAACACACAAAATAAACAATTGATAGCAACTATAAAATTATCTAATATATAGATAAGGAGAATTCACATAGATTTACTAAAATCTAAAATCCTCCGAAAAGCATCAATTTGGTGAGAATAATCATATTAAGGAGATGCAATAGACTATATGTTTAAATGTATATCGAGGATACTAACTTGCATCTATCTATTCAAAATTTTGTGATTTAACATAATCAAAGGGGACAAATCAAAATCTTTGGGGATGCTGTTATCCTTATCACGTGTAAGGGCCAAATGAACCAATCTGATATAGTAACTTTTTAACATGGATGTTCAATAAATGTATATGAAATTTCTACACAACCAGGATGGCAAAGGGAGCACAACAGAGTGGCAATTCATGGTTCATTTGTGTAAAAAATAGGCATATTTATATGCTCCTACTTATTTTATCGCATTTTGATTCTGTTGATATTAAAGGTTAAGGCAAAAATAACCGGGATTCAATCTTGACATTAAAGTTTATGGCATAATAAATTTCATGGAACTTACTCAATTGAAGACAAATTGAGAAAACCTTGGGTTTGTCGATTCTTCTCTTCAAGATCTCCAAGAATTCTCCCAGGACTAGAGCGTGTTGAGAACGTGTTGTAGTCAAAAGATTGACTAAAGGATTGAGAGAGATATTTGGTGGTGAAGTGTAATATGGGATTTCCACCCACGTCGAGGTGACACTACCGTTGAGTTATATCCCTTCCCGGCCCCATCGAGAAATAGAACTAACTGATCCTAAGGCTACCACTATTTTAACAGCCATAGACATAACAAGATAAGGATCAATCTACAAGATAATGATCAATGATTATGATACATTTAAAGCAAACACCAACTAGTTCTATCTTCTAATTGACACAACCATATCTAACTGCAACATAGTTCTATTTATTTGTTAGGATTAGGATTTGTCTAACTTAATAGGACTAGAGTTATTAAAGACAAGTAAGGGTCTAATCTTGTAATGACATAGAATTTTTATTAAAGTTTATTCATAAGAATTTGGTTCTTTTGAGTTATCTTTCCTAAAGATTTCTAGTGCTTCTTCCTACGCCAGTTCGCCTACCATGTCCTGGACAACCAGCGAGAGAAGAAGATAAAGAAAAGGTTGGATTTAACATTCCTATTATCATAACAGATGTCTCAAAAGAGTCTTAGACAAGCTGCTGGATATTTTATTCTTGAACCTAGACCGAGGAAGCAAATTGAAGAAAAGAGTTACATAGCGAACCATAAGTTGTCTAAGTATCTGATGAGTTTGCATCATAATCATTTTGCTGTTGTGCTAGGTATACTATGACATTTGTCTCTGATGGGCTGCACATGGGACATGTTCTCTCTTTGTGAAAATGATCTTTTGATAAATACACAAAGTATTATACATGTCAGATGTAAAGGCAGTGTAGGTATGCTATCAGGATTGAACGAAATGGTCAGTGGCAAATTTACCAAGATAATTGTCAGTTAATTCTATCATCTTATTGTGTAGTAATATGCTATGTTTACTTGCATGACGTTGGTTTTGTCTTTGGAACATGTTCATATAAATCAATAGACAAGAAAAAGGTCACATGTTTCAATGTCTTTCTTGATCACTTTTAGATACACATAAGAAACTGCAAAAGCATAGTCTTACCAGACATCATCTGGATTTGCTGTATCGCAAATTCTGACACGGGGTTCATCCTGCCTTCCAGGACAGGAATCAGAATTCATTCTCTTTCTCCATACGGCGATTTCACCCTTCTCAGAGAACTTCTCCCAACAAAGTAGCTCTGCAATTTCTTCAATCTTTCTTTGCTCCGCCTCAAGATCCTCTTTTGTCCGCTCCCATGCCAAATAGTTATTCTTCCAGTTGATGGGAGGGCCCGAAAGCACCCAGAAACCACCAGGCCTAAGGACCCTATCAACCTCCATCATGTACATTCCATCTGAGAAGGAGTGAGCAATTCTATGAATAAATCATGTACTCTTGGCTACTGAACGAGAAGCCACTTCGTACTGACTCGAGTAAGAAAAAATACGAGCGTGTTTTTTTTAGCAAGCTCACCATTTGATCCCCATGGAATCAAGCACCTTGAACAGTGAGCCATATCAAAAGCCCTAGATGGATACGGGAGTTGTATGGAACCAAGAACTCCAATAACAGCGGGTACACCTCTTTCCAGTGCAAATTGCACCTGTGCCTCATGAGAGTCCTTGGGTGCAAATGACATGGCCAATACATTCTTTTTCAAGAGGTAGGCACCCAAGCTTGCAACCTGCAGAGTTAGATAATCGTTGGAAACAAAGAAATCACTGATCAGAAGTGGAACGAGGACTAGTATATACACAATAAAACAGTGCTATATTTGGTATAACTAAGTTTGAAACTTGGGAATAACCAATAATCTGGTTAGAGGATAAGTTTCGGAATTTTAGACATATAACTGTTGTAACATCCAATAGATCCTCCGGTAAGGAGGAGCCACCAGGAGTAGAAGTAGGCCTAAATAAAAATGGATTGAAGTTTTGAAGATGGATATGTTTTTTGTTAGTGTTACAGATGACATGTCCCTTAACAGGGCTGAATGGAAGAAAATGACTCAAACAGCCAAACCCAAAGGTTTGGTATAAAGGCTTTTTTGTTCTTCTAGAAATGTCGTAACATGATAAAATAGCCAACAATATAAAGCTGATTGACATAAGTGGGAGTTTCAGATTAGATGAAAATTAGAAATGCAGGTAAAGATGGAGATTTTCTAGAAAGATCGGAAACTTCAAGAGAAAATATCACTAGCAGTTGATAGCCAGGCACAAATTAAGCTACTAATGCATGTAGAGAGTACAAATACACACCGACATAGTTACCAAATTATTAATTATAAGACTGTAACTAAAGAGAACCGTCACATTGAGAAGGACTTACCCCACAGCCAGTGTCTAATGCAGTCCTAACTGTCCCATTAGCAATTGGAATGACAGATGCCAGTTGATCAATATATTTATCTGCGCCTTGCGGAAACTGAGTACCTCCACCGGGGAATCTGAAAACATTCCCTTCGTATTGAACCCAGTTCTGGACAGCCTTCTCGACCGTCAAGCTCTTGTAGGGAGCATTCGCAAAGGGAACGAGGTCACGGCTCTTCGGCCAGGGAAATGGATTAACCCAGCCTTTAGGGGGAGGGATGAGGCAGTACAGTTTTTCCCCCTCAGGAGGACAATGCCTCTCCCTATAGATCATGTTTCCCCTAGGAAACGTCATTGCCCGACTCTGATCCTGGCAGGGAGTATAGTCATTATACTTGTCATCACACGGCTCAAAGGTCTTGACGCTCGAGTCAGAAATGTCATCGTCTGCTCTATCGTGATGAGTCTCGTAATCAAGGTTAGGCAAGAGGGTGCAATCTGTTTGTTTATTGATCTGTAGAGCTAAGTTGTCAGCCTTTCCGGAGCCACTCCTCTGCCAAGCGCCAAGCAAATAGAAGAAGCAACACAAACCGACCACAATGATTATAGATGTAGAACTCCGGGTGCTGCCTCCATCCGCTGTGTTTCCTCTCATAGCCATGATGCGCCTGAAATTTGAGCTCATTTAGACAAATACCCATTCCACTAGTAAAACATGAATGCTTTCTTCCAACCATAAAACATCCAACTTGAAATCAGACAATTGGAAAATTTTCTTAAAGTATCTTTAAGAATGTCACCATCTTTGTTGACCAAAAGTTTAATTGCAAATGAGAGTGAACACAAACTCCTTCAAGTTTAAAATCAAAGTGGCATCCTCTAATAAAAAAAATTCTGAAAAAACATCTAATTGGTGATCACGTATGTTGCATGGATGCAAATACGACATGACATGGTATGGGCATGGCTATGTGTTGGAGTTTTGGCCTTTCCTTTAGAAACTTTAGTCCCACATCGGATAGGCCAAAGAGTTTGTATCTCTATATATTAGCTTTGCTATTATTGGAGATGCACATGTGGTGTGGAGGTGCACATGGGTTTGCCATGTGGGGTTATTTTTCTAATGGGAAAAAGGCTAAAATCAACAATTAAAAGCATTCATGCTTTTTGCTCTTGGGAAATTTATTTCCATAGGAGCTAAGCCCCGTAGGGGCTTAGCGACTCGGACTCGGACTCGGACTCGGACTCGGGCTCATGGGCTCATAAGGCGTAATGTGGCGTAATGTGGCGTTTTGTTGGCGCACTTTGCACTTAGCACGTCAGCATCGTCGCTAGGCGCATAGTGCGCTTTAGTTGTGCTCGTTGCGCGAGCCACGTTGCGCAAGCCCAGTTGCGCAAGCCCAGTTGCGCAAGCCCAGGTGCGCGCCCAGGTTGCGCTCAGGTTGCGCTTGGGTGCGCTGGGTGCGCTGGGTGCGCTGGGTTGCGCTGGGTTGCGCAGGGTTGTGCTAGGTTGCGCTGGTTGCGCAGTGTGCGCAGTGCGCGCAGTGTGCGCAGTTCAGTGCGCGCTCTGTCGCGCAAAGTGCAAGGAGCGCTGGGTGTGCGCAGTTGGCAGCAGAACGTGCGTTTGCATGTTCTGGGCGGTTGCTACATGTTCGGGGTGGTTATTACCACGTCCCTAACTTTGTGGCAACCGACCAGTTGCTGCAGGGCCTATATAAGGCATCCTCTCTCTCAAGGCTTAACACAGAATAGAAAGAGAAGCCACCACAGAAAGTTTACGAGTGTTGTTTAGCACAAGTAAACAGAGTATTCAGAAGTGTTCTTTAACACAGTTCTGATCTTCCAGTAGCCTTCGAGAGAGAGGATAAGCGCCGCACCAGCGTTGCTTTTTGCACGGGAGTTCGTGTCCGTCCGAGGAGTCAGAAGAGCAGAAGTGTTCCAAGTTCTCCGACGAACTTGCTGGTTCCTGGAATCTGTTCGTGTAGGACGAATAAAGCTTTGAGCAACGGTGATCATTCACTCCAGCAGGCCATCTTCCATCTTTTGCCTGTCATCTTCTTCGCTGCTGTGATTACGAAATCTTTTTAGATTCTCGTAATATCATAACGATATCTTTTTAGATCTTCGTTATACTTGCGCAACCTTCCTAGAAGTATTGCGTTGGAACATTGTTTTTACAATTGTTTCATATTCTCTGTTTTCCATCGAAAAAATTGTGTCCCGGCACTAACAATCTCAAAGCTTTATTGCTACGATGGAAAACGTTAATGCTTCACTCCTCAATACTGACTTTTGCAAATTAGAAAAGTTTGATGGAGAGCATTATCAAGTCTGGAAGAGGAAGGTTTTTCTCACTCTTCAACTCAGAGACGTGGATCACGTGCTTCTTGAAGAGGAATCTACCGTTCCAGATACTGGGTCTGCTGCCGCAATCTCTGCGGCTACTAAACTTCAGGCCAAGTGGAGAAGGGAGAATAGCATTTGCAGGTTGCTTATCCTGAATGCTATGGAGGATTCCCTAGCAGAATCATATTCTAAGAAGAATATCGCTAGAGACATATGGGAGTCTTTAAAAAACTCTACGAAGAAGACAAGAACCGCAGTAAAAAATTTGTGGTTGAAAAATATCACAAGTGGTTCTTTGAGGACGAAAAGTCTATGCTGCCGCAGGTGAAGGAGTTCCTGAAACTGCGACAGAAGCTGGAAGACGAGGCGATGCCCCTCCCCGACAAGTTTGTTGTTGGAGGGATTGTCTCAAAGCTCCCTGCTGGGTGGAGCAAGTTCTATGCAAACATGCATAGGAAGAAGCTTGAGATCAGCCTTGAAGATCTCTTGCAGGAAATATATGTTGAGGACCAGATGCGGGCTCAACTGAAGGTGGACACACTGTCCAAGCAATTGGCTAACGCCAATCTGGTTCAGACCAAGGAACCAAGAGAAAAGCAGGCGGCTTTCCACAGCAAGAAGAAGGACCCTGACAATCTAAAAGTTAAGGGAACTTCTATCAAGAAAAAGAAGCCAAAGTCTCAAATGCCTTGCTTCAAGTGTGGCAAGAAGGACCACTTTAAGAATGAGTGCAAAGCAAAGACCAAGCAATCAGAGCAAGGAGAACCTAGTAAGGTATCTATGATCACTGATGTTGTTGCTATGATTGTACAGGTTGATGCGGTAAGGACTGACTCTGACTGGTGGGTAGACACTGGAGCCTCCTGCCATGTCTGCTCCAGTAAGGAGTGGTTCACCACCTATACACCTACTTCTGAAGTGGTTATGATGGCGAACCAGACACAAGCTGAAGTGCTCGGGATCGGGACGGTGGTGTTGAAGCTGACTTCGGGAAAGTCTCTGACGCTTCAAGGCGTGAAGCACGTACCTGCTATCGCCAAGAACCTGATCTCAGGAGGCCTACTCTGCAAAGCAGGCCTCAGGATGGACATCAATGCTGGCCAGATGGTGATGTCTATCAAAGGAACATATTTCGGGAAAGCTTTTTATACCGAAGAAATGTTCAAAATTCAGCTTGTAAATCAGTCCAATGTAATTAATGTGATTAATGAAGTCACTCATTCTGCTTATACTCTTGAGTTGTGGCATAATAGGCTAGGACATGTTCATTGTAAACGAATAAACAGAATGTCTAGTCTAGGACTTATCTCCAAGTGTGGGGGTAAGGTAGAGAAATGTGAAGTTTGTGCTCAAACAAAGATCACAAGAAAACCCTTTTCTCGGGTTAATCGAAGTACAGATCTTCTGGAGTTGGTACACTCCGATATTTGTGACTTCAAACAGTTCTCTACAAAAGTCGGGATGAAGTATTTCATAACCTTCATCGATGACTTCTCAAAGTATGCGTTCGTCTACTTGCTGAAGGCTAAAGACGAAGCATTCGAGAAGTTCAAGGAGTTCAGAGCCGAAGCTGAGCGGCAGACTGGACAACAACTCAAAAGGATAAGAAGTGATCGAAGTGGGGAGTACAGGTCTCATGAATTCGCATCGTTCTGCAAAGAACATGGAATTGTCAATGAGACTACGGCTCCGTACTCTCCTCAATCAAACGGAGTAGCAGAGAGGAAGAACAGAACGTTAACAGAAATGATTAACTCAATGTTGTTGACTGCTGGTCTTCCTAAGTGCTACTGGGGAGAAGCTGCATTGACGGCCACTTTTATTCTAAATAGAGTGCCTCATGCAACTTCAGACGTTACTCCTCATGAACTCTGGTTCAAGGTCAGACCTAACTTGAATGTCATTCGAGTGTGGGGGTGTCTGGCATATGTCAAGCTTCCAGATCTGAAGATTCAGAAGCTTGGGACGAGGACTACTAAGACGATCTTCTTGGGGTATGCCGAGAAGAGTGATGCTCGGAGATTTCTTGATATTGAGTCAAATCATATCATTGAATCTCGCGACGCAGAATATTTTGAAGACAAATTTGCAAGGCACAAGAATATTGTTCTTGCGGATGTTCCGGAGAACAATGAGGGTGCGCAGGTCTTCAATGAAGATGTGGTCCAAGAAGATGTTGTTGATGAAACAACGGTTGAACCAGATCTCGCTGAGCCGTCAACGAAGCGAGTGAGGAGGCCGAAGGACTTCGGATGTGACTTTGTCACCTATCATGTGGAAGCAGATCCGCTTACCTATGATGAGGCGATGCAGACCAGAGACGCGGTTTTCTGGAAGGAGGCGATTGACAATGAAATTGATTCCATCACCTCAAATAACACTTGGGTGTTGGTTGATCTTCCTGAAGGAGTGAAACCCATCGGATGCAAATGGATCTTCAAGAAGAAGATGAAAGCAGACGGAACTATTGACAAGTTCAAGGCTAGGTTGGTAGCCAAGGGGTTTTCTCAGAAGCAGGGGATTGACTATTTTGATACGTATGCTCCAGTAGCCCGGATGACCACCATCAGAATGTTGATTGCTCTCGCAGCAATACATAAGATGGTGATACATCAGATGGATGTGAATACGGCTTTCCTAAATGGCGAGCTGACCGAAGAGATTTACATGCAACAGCCAGAGGGATTTGTCATCAGGGGTCTTGAAGACAAAGTCTGCAAGTTGGTGAAATCCTTGTACGGTCTTAAACAGGCTCCCAAGATGTGGCATGAGAAATTTGACAAAGTTATAAGGTCAAATGGCTACATGGTCAGCGATACGGACAAGTGTGTTTACACGAAGTTCGATGATGGAAGAGGTGTGATCGTTTGTCTGTACGTGGACGACATGCTTATCCTAGGTACGGATATTAGCTGTGTCACTGAGACAAAAAAGTTCATCTCAAGCAAGTTCAGTATGAAGGACTTGGGGGAAGCTGATGTGATCTTAGGGATCAAGATCATCCGGACAGACACTGGACTAGCGCTATCACAGTCTCATTATATTGAGAAAATGATCACTCGTTATGGGTATCGGGATCTTCCAGGGATCGATACGCCGTACAGGTGTGATCTGAAGCTGAAGCCTAATTCAGGGGAAAGCGTCAGGCAGCTGGAGTATGCAAGCGTAATCGGAAGTTTGATGTATGCTACTAATGCCACAAGGCCTGACATAGCTTTCGCCGTGGGAATGCTGAGTCGTTTCACGAGCAATCCAGGTGCTGAACACTGAAAAGCTGTGAAACGGGTTATGAGATATCTCAAGAAGACTCAGACATATGCACTGTACTACAGCGGAGATCCGCCGGAAGTGGAAGGCTTCAGTGATGCCAGCTGGTGCTCAGAGGTGGAGAGCGAGAGGTCCACAGGTGGATTCATTTTCACAATGGGTGAAGCTGCTATATCGTGGAAGTCAAAGAAGCAGACTATGCTCTCGCGGTCATCCATGGAATCTGAGTTCTTTGCACTTGATACCGCAGTCGAGGAAGCAGAATGGCTTCGGGAGCTCATGTATGATCTTCCAATGGTTGGGGCGCAAATACCGGCGATATCGATATACTGCGACAACCAGGCGACTGCGGCGGTGGCATCAAATGACCTCTTCAACGGAAAGAAGAGGACTGTGCGGTTGAAGCACAGGGCAGTACACGAACTTATCAAGAGAGGTGTTATTGCAGTTATTGATGTTCGGAGTCAGGAGAACCTGACGGATCCGTTCACCAAGGGCCTCAAGCGCCAGCTGGTCGATGACACAGCTTGTAAAATGGGCTTGAAGGGATTCTGATATTGTATTATTGTATTCCTACCATAAAGTTTTATGCTATTAGTTCAAAAATTTATCTACTAGTGTCACTCCCCAATCCTGGAATACGTATTTTAATATGTGAAATCAATAATTTGTATGTACCTTGTATTTATACGATATTTATTATGCAGTATTTCTTCATACATTTTCCAAAAATATTCGACAAAATATTATTTCCTAATTTATTTTCTGCATTTGGGCCTACAGTTTTGGCTCATTTGGGTAACCTATTCTTGGCTCACCAATGGTTCATCTTGAACCCTTTGGTTCATCATGAACCCATGGGTCCAAGATCTATATATATAACTCATCTCATTCTCTCTCCTCTCATTTACTTCATCTCACTTATTTCCTCCACCAACCAAGGCAAGTACCAACTTGCTCAAGAGATGGATCAATAATTTTGTTAATGAATTCTTACAAAACTATTTGCCAAAACATGTTCTTCTCCTCAATCTATACTAGTTTAGAACTTGGAAATTTCCATTTTGAAGCTTTGATTTTTGTAGATCTAGGTTTTAATCATTTTCGGATTTTGCATGGTTTGATCTACTTTAGTTGGATTTTATGGGTTTTTGATGCTTCCATGTGGAAGAGCATTCAGTTTCACCCAAGTTGGAGCTTTGAAAATCTGGATTTGGAGTTCGGATGGCCAAGTTATGATGCTTTGAAGCTTGGGTTCAGCCATGGTGTTCTTGTTGTTTTGGAGAAGACAGTGAACAGTGTGCTCCTGTTTGAGCACGCTTCCTGTTGGAAGCGTGTCTCCCTTTGAGTCTGCGTGACTTTTCACGCAGCTCTCCCCTTGAGCTTGCGTGACTTTTCACGCAGCTATCCTCTTGAGCTTGCGTGACTTTTCACGCAGCTCTCCCCTTGAGTCTGCGTGACTTTTCACGCAGCTCTTCCCTTGAGTCTGCGTGACTTTTCACGCAGCTCTTCCCTTGAGTCTGCGTGACTTTTTCATGCACGCTGTCTTGAGTGAGCCAGCGTGACTTTTCATCCCTTGAGCGTGCGTGCTTTTGTGCGTACGCTATTGATATTTTATTAGATATTATATGCCCATTTTATATCCTTACGTCTTTTGTCCCGAGCATGATATGAGCACTAATGTGACCCCGGTGAACAAAGTGTTCCTACCTGATACATGTACCTGAATATCCCAGTTCTTGTTCATGCTCGACAAATGACTCGTAACTCCACGTGGCGTATTTGCAATGATGCATTACACTAAGGAGGGTAGCCCATGTTGACATACTGATTGACATGGATCCTCTTTGGGGTACTCGTACTTGAGTACGACTTTAGGAGGATAATCATGCAGGCCACAGCATGTGAGTCCAAGATTTCACCTAGGGTTAAACTAGGCAACTAAATATACTAGATGCATGGGGAGGGCAGAATCCCGAGATCGTGTTACACCAGCCGCCTTGAGATATTGTCTTGACGCGCCGGCTGGTCTCCACGGATACTGTGTCATCTGCAACGAGTGGATGACTGTATCCGATTAATTCCTGCTATATAATATATGTTTTGGCAAGGTGGCCTTACGAGGGACCTGTGCTCAATAACACCTGTCTACGCGAACCCCTGGGTTGGCTAGCCTTGCTGGAAAGATACGATCTGAGGATTTTCTACATAACATGACGCGAGGATAACCTCGTTCCACTAGAAACTCGTAGACTTGATTGGCCGTGAAAACGACTTGCATGTTTCCTATTTACCTTTCGTGAATAACTGAGGGAAGCGGACTGTCATGGTACGTGATCCAACCCATGTTCTTGTTTGATTGTTGGGTTGGTTATCGTACTATGACAGGCTGTGGACCGAAGTTATGAACGGAAGACTTATTCTGATTGTGAAGTGCTACCTCTGTGAATGACTGAGGAACATGGTCTATCATGGTACATGATCCAACCCATGTTCTTGTTTGATTGTTGGGTTGGTTATTGTGCTGCGATAGGCTATCGACCGAAGTCACGATCAGGAGATTTTATTGTTTATACCCTTTAGCTTATGTGAAAGTTATAGAGTACGACGCGTCCCGACTCCATGCGGCACCTTTTGTCCTTGTTTGGTTGTAAGGGTGCCATATGGGTTCGAGGATGTGGCGTTACCCTATAATGGTAGCATAAGTATTACTATTATCAATCATTCTATTTAACTGGGTTTTTAATCTTAACTCTTGTGCCCCTTTGGCGGTACTTGCTATTCGGGGCTGACCCCGCTGGTTTTGTTTGGCCAGATCTCGTAGCAGAGCCGGAGGACACGATCTTCCTTCCTGACATCCATGGTGCATACTAGGAGCATGGCGGTTCGGGGACTCGAGTGGGTTTCTTCTCCACCACTCCTGCTTATACTTTTGCGGCGTTTAGCCACCGGCACCTGTTAGCCGGATTACTTGATATTTTGTGTCAGTACATAATTGTAATTAAACAGACTGCAGTTGTGTATAATTTTGTACTCCTGACTCTCTGAGATAGCTAAATTATAAAGCTAGTCTCTCATGATCATTTTGATGAAGCGTCAGGGACGCCTTACTGCTTTATCTTTAATGTTCATTTCATTGCTGATGTGACTTGATTGATTGAGACATAGAACTCTGTGGGACCATAGGAGACTTGATTGTAGCATGTACCCCCTAGTCTCTCGACAGCCACGATCACCGTATGACGTTACATACCTCATATGGAGTAGCTGGCCTAGTCCGTCTCCGTATTTCGGTACTGGGGCGTGACAACTAGGCATCTAGCTTTTGGTTCAAGGGAGGACCACTAATAGGAAGAATATCAGAAACGGTGGGTACATGTTCTATTGGGCATGGAGAGGTTACGGACCTATAACCACTGTTGTCTACTGTTGTTTTCTACGGAAAACGGTTCCTGTGGAAAGGTTGGCTTAATTGCCTTAATGAGTTCTCAGGCAGAGTGAATGCCTGGTGTGCTTTACAGGAGGCACGGTAGAGCAGCACTACAAGGAGTGAAACTCCATGCTACAGTGGGGTGACTCCACAATGAGGTTCCTATATGTGGGGTGCTGCCCAGTAATAGGATAAAGCCTCGGCTTTGCAGGCCAAGTCACAGCGGCGTAGCACCGCAAATAGGCAGTTAGCCTAATGCTGTATGTTAAATATAAAGAGGGGTGTAGTCAGCACTACAAAGAGGAGGAGTTCCTCATGTTACAGTGGCACGACACCACGATAAGGTACCCGGTTAGGGATAAAGCCTCGGCCTTGCAAGCCATGTCGTTGCGGCGTAACACCGCAAGGGAGCCTAAGGCTTCATGCTGGGTAGTTTGGCACTACAAAGAGGCGGTTGCCTCATGCTACAGTAGTATGACACTACGATGAAGTTTCCGGTACGGCGTAAGGCCTCGGCTTTAAGCCATGTCATAGCGGCGTAGCACCGCAAGGAAAGCGCAAAGCGCTTCATGCCATGTCTCTTTATAATGAACTCACCTATAGTGTATGGATAAAGAGATATCAGGCCGTCTCTTGAGGGTAAGCTTGTAGACGCCCAAAATTATACACTGAAACCAGGCTGGCACAGGGCCTTTAATGTGTAGCCAGAAGCACATGTAACTACATTATGTGAGTGGAAAGAATTTCAGCTATGATGCAGAATTCAAGGCTTAGTCCATTCTTGTATTATAGTCTGATTTTTGACCCATGCGGGAAGATTCAAGTCGTCAGCGACATCTCTCCTAATGCATGATGGACAGTTACTGTGGGAAACACTTATACCCATATATAGAGATATGTGGGGGATTGTTGGAGTTTTGGCCATTCCTTTAGAAACTTTAGTCCCACATCGGATAGGCCAAAGAGTTTGCATCTCTATATATTAGCTTTGCTATTATTGGAGATGCACATGTGGTGTGGAGGTGCACATGGATTTGCCATATGGGGTTATTTTTCTAATGGAAAAAAGGCTAAAATCAACAATTAAAAGTATTCATGCTTTTTGCTCTTGGAAAATTTATTTCCATAGGAGCTAAGCCCCGTAGGGGCTTAGCGACTCGGATTCGGACTCGGACTCGGACTCGGACTCGGACTCGGGCTCATGGGCTCATGAGGCGTAATGTGGCGTTTTGTTGGCACACGTTGCACTTAGCACGTCAGCATCGTCGCTAGGCGCATAGTGCGCTTTAGTTGCGCGAGCCACTTGCACAGCCACGTTGCGCAAGCCCAGTTGCGCTGCCCAGTTGCACATGTCCAGGTGCGCAAGCCCAGTTGCGCTGCCCAGGTGCGCGTCCAGGTTGCGCTCAGGTTGCGCTTGGGTGCGCTGGGTTGCACTGGGTTGCGCAGGGTTGCGCAGGGTTGTGCTGGGTTGCGCTGGTTGCGCAGTGTGCGCAGTGCGTGCAGTGCGCGCAGTGTGCGCAGTGCGTGCAGTGCGCGCAGTGTGCGCACTGCAGTGCGCGCTCTGTCGCGCAAAGTGCAAGGAGCGCTGGGTGTGCGCAGTTGGCAGCAGAACGTGCGTTTGCATGTTCTAGGCGGTTGCTACATGTTCGGGGTGATTATTACCACGTCCCTAACTTTGTGGCAACCGACCAGTTGCTGCAGGGGCTATATAAGGCATCCTCTCTCTCAAGGCTTAACACAGAATAGAAAGAGAAACCACCACAGAAATTTTACGAGTGTTGTTTAGCACAAGTAAACAGAGTATTCAGAAGTGTTCTTTAACACAGTTCTGATCTTCCAGTAGCCTTCGAGAGAGAGGATAAGCGCCGCACCAGCGTTGCTTTTTGCACGGGAGTTCGTGTCCGTCCGAGGAGTCAGAAGAGCAGAAGTGTTCCAAGTTCTCCGACGAACTTGCTGGTTCCTGGAAGCTGTTCGTGTAGGACGAATAAAGCTTTGAGCAACGGTGATCATTCACCCCAGCAGGCCATCTTCCATCTTTCGCCTGTCATCTTCTTCGCTGCTGTGATTACGAAATCTTTTTAGATTCTCGTAATATCATAACGATATCTTTTTAGATCTTCGTTATACTTGCGCAACCTTCCTAGAAGTGTTGCGTTGGAACATTGTTTTTACAATTGTTTCATATTCTCTGTTTTCCATCGAAAAAATTGTGCCCCGGCACTAACACTATGTAGGTAGATAAGGCACTGACTCTGGTGTGTCGTAGAGAAATTTGGAGTGTCCATGTTATGTCTGATACATATCTGACAAGGAAACACCATGATACGATATTGCACTGATTTTGGAGTATCTAAATTAGATTAACAAAGGTAGCATATTAATATTAATCTCATGGCTATTAAACAACTACAAGCTCATTAAACTCTCTTTTATTAACAGATCAAGAAACAAATCACCAATTAAAGACTTGGCACAAGAAGAAAACTTCATACAGAAGAAAGATCTGATAATGAATCAATAGAAATAAATCAAACCAGCAAATTAATACTAACCCATCTTCGAATTTCCAATTTTGTGAATGACCCATTTTCAGAAGTCGGCCAAATTAACGAATTAACGAATCAAAATCCAAACTTGATGCATTTATAATAAAAAATAAAAAATAAATCAACCATCTGCAGAAGTCTACCAAATTAATGAATTAACGAATCAAAATCCAAACTTGAATGACCCATGAATGTACACTTAATTTTTACAATTTTGAGAACGACCCATCTGCAGAAGTCTACCAAATTAATGAACTATCCAATCAAAATCCAATTTGTGCAATTAATAAACTAGATTGCTAACGATGCACCTTCAAAATTTCCAATTTTGACAATGACCCACCTGCTGAATCCTACCAAACCGACGAATTATCGCATCAAAATCAAAACTTGACGAGATTTATAGACAAATCATTGTGAACTAACGAATGTGCGCACTTCGAGATCTCAAACTTTTAAGGATGGCCCACTTGCAGAATTCGACTAAGTGTTGGATTATTCAATCGAAAGAGCCGAACTTGGCGAGATTTGGAAGTGGAGTTGCACAAGTGACTTACAGATCTGCGACTGAGGAAGAGGAAGAAGGATTGGTTTAGATCCGATTGTTAAGAAGGAAATGGGAAGTTTTTATGGCTAGTTTAAGAGAATGAAGATCTCCGACCGAAGAGAGCGGTTAATATGGACAAGGTTATTGCAAGGTTATCTACGAGTAAAAGTGAGGAAGGATCCCCTTCCTCTCACTTTTGCATCCCCTCTTTCACATCCGTTGAATCTTGTTTAAGTCATCTAATCTTAACCATTAATTTTTCAACGGTTAAGATTAGATGACTTAAATAAGATCTAACGGGTGTTATCATGGGGATGCAAAAGTGAGGGAATGTAGATCTCTCCTCACACACACACACACACACACACACATATATATATATATATATATATATATATATATATATATATATATATATATATATATATGTGTGTGTGTGTGTGTGTGTGTGTGTGTGGCAAATGATCTCTAGCCTAGTGGTTAAGAGAGATGCATGCGGCCCGAGTGGTCAGGAGATCAATTCTCAGTGGGAGCGTTTGCCACAATTACCTTCTTTCAAAAAAAAAAAAAAAAAATATATATATATATATATATATATATATATATATATATATATATATATATATATATATATATATATATGTGTGTGTGTGTGTGCGTGTTGGGGGGGGGGGGGGGGGGGGGGGGGGGGGTAGGGGTGAGTGTTCGATTTCAACCTAACGAAAATAGTCAAAATCGAATAAACCGAAATTCTAAAAATTCAAAACCGAAACCGAACCGAATTAGCCAAAAATCGAAATCGAACCGAACCGAATAAACAATTTGGTTTATTCAGTTTGTTCGATTAAAGATTTATATTGTTTAATGGGTCAAGTCCAAAGTTAGGATCGCAATTACATTATATTAAAATGGTAATTTTTATACACACAATTGTTGTATTTCAAAGTTGCACACAAAGTTAAACTAGTTGTTAAATTATCAATATTGAGCTTTAAAATATACACATAGAATTGTTGTTTTCAAAATATACAAACTTTTAATCACAAAATATACATAAAATTCAGAGTATTTACATAATTGTATAATTCTTATTCGATTTTGGACCGAAACCGAATAAGGAATTTTTGTATTTTCAAAACCGAACCGATTTTTTTTAAAACCGAATTCGGTTCGGTTATGTTCGATTTTCGGTGTAAAATCGAATAATGCTCACCCCTATGTATGGGCCATAGGGGCAGATATTTTGATCCGCCCCGGAGCCCCGCGGGAGCCCCCCGCACCGTTGGATCGAGCGGGCCGCATGGGGCCTGCGCGCCCGTCCGCTCGATCCAACGGTCGAGAACGACGAGGCTCATCCGTCATATATATATATATATATATATATATATATATATATATATATATATATATATATATATATATATATATATATTTGGAACCTGGTAAATTGTTTCTAGAATCGCTCCCACAGGGATTCGAACTCCTGACCTATCGGGCCACAAAAGTCCCTCCTCCTCCTCTCTCTCTCTCTAATATATATATATATATATATATATATATATATATATAAAGCATCCCCATGATACACCTGTTGGATCTTGTTTGAGTCATCTAATCTTAATCATTGATCAACGGTTAAGATTAGATGACTTAACCATGATCCAACGGATGTGAAAGATGGGATAATTGGGAGATGCAAAAGTAAAAAGATGTTCGCTGGAACTTGAAGAGTTGGGATGGTGACTTGATCTTGATGACGGAGCAGTTGATTGCCATCTCCTTCGTGAACAAGGGGGGCTTTCGGTTCTTGCTGGGGGCTGTCTACGGTCACAATGACAGAAGGAGACGAGAGTCCTTATGGAGCGACATCTCCCGTGTTTCATCTGTTGCTGACTCGTCGTGCCTTCCTCTTCTCTTGATCGGGGACTTCAATGCCCTTCTGCACCAAGGAGAGAAGCTGGGTGGTCGCCCGGTTCCAGACTCTATCCTGTATGATTTCCAGAGATGCCTCCTGCTTGCGGGGCTTCGGGGATTGACACGCTCAGGCTTCATCTGGACTTGGCACAACAAAGCAACTCATAACAGGGTTGCTTGTCAGCTTGATCGAGCTCTGGGCAATGGGGAGTGGTTCCGTCACTTCCCCAACACTTCGGCTGAGGGTCTAGCAGCTGGGACGAGCGATCATTCGCCAATCCGGGTTGGCTTCACTGCTCGGCCTCTTGGGAAGTTTCACCCGTTCAGGTATAACAACAGTTGGTATCTCTCGGAGGGCTACCTGGAGGCTGTCGCTGAGGGGCTTACTAGCGGTCAGGAGGGGACGGCTCAATTTCGCTTGGTTCGTCGTCTCAAGGCCACGAGGAGAGCCCTTAGGAGTTGGGTGAAGGGGTTGCCCAAGTCCACCTTAGAAGATAAGGAGGTGGAGTTGCGGACCTTGCAGCAGGATATGCAAGCTGATATGCTTAATGGGGACCTGGCGGCTAGAGAGAATGAGCTGATCGGAGAAGTCAACATCCTGAGGCTGCAGAAGGAGATTAGCTCGGCCCAGCGAGCCAAATGTTCATGGCTGAAGGATGACGATCGTTGCTCCAAGTTTTTCTACGATGTTATCCGGACAAGACAGAATAGGAATCACATCTCCCAGCTTCTTGATGCGGATGGCACTCTGGTGGGGACACCGGCTGAGATCCAGGACGAGGCTTTCAGGTACTACTCTGAGTTATATTTCCAGACTGACTACCTTTTCGTGTTCCCAGAAGTTGTTACGAAGAGATTGGTGACTCCATATGGAAATAGCATTCTTTTTGCTCCTGTTACTTTGGAGGAGGTGGAATCTATTGTCAAGGTGGCGGATCCCAACAAGGCTTCTGGTCTGGATGGCTTCAGCAGTGATTTTTTCAAACGTCATTGGGACATTCTGAAGCATCAGGTCGTGGAGGTGGTTCAGGAATTCTTCACCAAAGGGAAGCTTCTGAAAGAACTGAATCACACTTTCCTGACCTTGGTGCCGAAGAAGGAGGGAGCGACAGCATTGGCGGATTTCAGACCTATTGCGTGTTGTAATTATCTTTATAAGATAATTACGCACCTTATGTGCCGACGGATGGAGGGGATCATACAGGACTTGGTATCTCCGAATCAGGCTGCGTTCATCAAGGGGAGGTCGATCGCAGAGCATAGCCTCCTGGCACACGAGATGGTGAGGGGATTTAGCAGACCCGGAGGGGAGAAAGCTTGTGTAAAACTGGACCTGAGGAAGGCGTATGACATGGTCAATCGAGACTTCCTCTGCCATCTGATGACCGCCATGGGATTCGCGGAACACTGGGTTGAGTTGATCCGTGTAACGCCCCAGAACCAGAATACTGGAGAGCGAGGGCATACATAGCCAGCTACGTATAATGAAATAGAATCCACCCCACTATACGGTCATGGCTGTCTAGATATATGAGGGTTTAACTACAATCCATCAGTCTCCTATGGTCAATAGCAAGCCTAATTGTCTCAATCTCAAGCAAGCAAGTAAAGTTACAAGATGTAAGATCACCAAATATACAATAATAAGGCATCCCAAATATTACATATCCAACTGATCATGAAGCTAGTCGTTACAAAATGTGAGGACTAGCAAGAGTTTAGTCATACATGATCAACCCTAGGATCTGTTAATCATTCTACAGCCCGTAGGCAGACAATAATAAGGTATACAATACGAGCTAACAGGTGCTCGTCGGCTAAATGCCTCAAAATGAAATTTTTACAGTAGAGTGGGAGAGCAAAATAAACCCACTCGTTGCCCTGGTCACGCCTGATGGTCACCATCGGGCTGGAAGGTGGGTAGATCCTCTGAAGCTGCTCCGAAGTCTGGCCACACAAAACCAGCTGGGTCAGATCCCAGAAAGAGCAAGTGCCACAAAGGAGGCTTCACTTAAGAACTAAACCAGCACATCAGAAAATGATATTAAAGCAGTTAAAAGAACTTGAAGTAAAAGAATAACAACCGTCAAAATGGAGTACGAGGGAACCATTCAAGTAGCCGGGTCACAACCCTTAAACCAAACAAGGACCGGGGTTGTAACCCTTCGCTTGAATAGAACTCCGTCTCCAAATCTTGTTGATAAGGTAAAACTTTACAAGCATGACGTGGGGTGCAATAATACAATAAACGAAGAGAAGACTTAGAACTGCTCCGGGAGCCAGGTTACAACCCTTAAACCAAACAAGGACCGGGGTTGTAACCCTTCGCCTGAACAGAACTTCGTCTCGGATCTTTATTGTTAAGAGTGACAATCATGCGATCAAGCTTGCAATAATCGAGCACTGAAACCACACCATACAATCGTTTCCGGCCAATCTATGACTACGGCTTTCTACATTAGCTAATTAGGATTATCACCACACGCAGTGAGATGTTCCTCCAGCCACAAGCCCTGCAGCTAATCCAAGTTATCCAGGCGACTTGGGTTCATTAAGCAGTACATCGTTCTTTCCATATATCAGTGAGTTTGGACTTGTGCCCTACTCGTCGGCAGGCTGCAAGTCCCACAATGGTGGCCAGGATAACGGGATTGCCTGTAGCTGAGAAAATATCTCATGACTACTGAATTATTCTAGTTATTAGCCTTAGCCATTTATGTCACGCCCCGCTCCCGCAGGAGCGATCGTCCTCGCTAAGGCGTGATGCCGCACGGGCCTAGGTTGCGCCCGTGCAAGGCCAAGTCCAGAAACGGCCGATTTGAGCTAGGCCACAGAGTCGTACAGAGTGTCCCCATTGGCAGCGAAAAGTAAATGAACACAAATTGAAGCGAATTCAAAACTCTTTTATTTATTTTCAAGAAGTTTACAAGCGGCGCTAGGCCGATATTACAAATCGCTCAAGCTCTCTCTCTCTGAAACACAAAAAGGCGTGCCAAGTGGCTTACAAGATGGAATGATTCATGGCGATGTTCCGATACATTATGTCCCGTATATGGTGCTTCAACTCCTTGCAACGCTCCAAGGCTCCAGAGATAGCTCCGCGCCTTAGCACGTTCGATGGAAGCTCCGCACCCGCCGACGTTTCCTGCTTCCTGCAAGCAGACTGTGGGGTTATCAGTACATTGTTATGCACTGGTGGGGAGGCTAGCTCGCCCACAACGCTATCATTACCAAACACGTTCCATTTACTTTTGTGCATCTCTATCATTCATTGTCTTTCTAATCTTGCCTTAGGATCAGTTTCATGGCATATTTCATAGCCTATCTCGTGTTGTCGAATACAAGTGTCGCATGGAAATACATGCATAACTTACCCATACTTACCGTCTGGCCTTCCCTGTTCAATGTAAACCAAGTTAGTCAACAATTCATGTGTAATATCATAACATGATTCTTGGGAACATTCAATATCAAGGGCGTGTTGCTGCCTCAGTTTCTAGCGCATCGTGGGCATGTTTTCTAACTCGTTTGCTCGAAGTTCTCTCGATCATTTTGTGGGTTATATTCAAGCCTATTCAGAAGGTGCTTTGTTCAGTTAACTTAGACTACTTTGATTTCAATGCAAGGACTTGCACGTGGATTGCCACCAGCAAAGCCCACTTAAATCTATATGCACCGGTCGCTGGCAAGTCAGCCATTATGGATATTTCCCCTGTGGCATTCTCATCTATCAAGCGTGATGGCTGGTACACCCTGATAGACTATTGAATAACTGGCCCTACGTTTGGTTATGTGCCCAAGCCCGCACACCTGTCCACCCGTAGGCCATGATTCCGCCTAGGCCGGCCACAAAATCGTCGTTCGTTGCCCTTGGAATCCCTTTTCGCTCGTGCACGAGCCGTCCACGACCATTTCGTATTTTATTGTCATTTTAACTTAACGGCTGTCTTGAGCCATAGGCTAACCCTTAGCCATAATGCGTTATCGACCAGGTTGGCGTTCGTGCAGCGCGGGTAGCGAGCCCCGTTGTACGTGCCCGTCACACCTGTGGCTAACCATTCTTTCTTTTCTTATCTTTCATTCATTATTTTTTTTCTTTCTTCCACTTGTCCGTTTGTTCATCGATTCATTCACGTATTCATTCTTTCATTCGTTTATTCATTCATTCACTTATTCGTTCATTCATTCATTCATACATTTTGCAACTCCTCGTGCGGGAGTCGCCTTGGCGACCCATCGGTCCCATAGCCTTTCAATGTTGCTAAACTCTACTTGGAGCGACTATGTTGATAGTCTTCCCGTTTCATTGTTGTAAACCATTCATTGTTTCATTGTTGAAAGCATAAGGGACTCGAACGTAAGCTTGTGCCTTAGCACGAGCGTGGAGCGCGGTACGAGAGTTCTCATATTTTCCATGTTCCTTTCCATATTCTATATAAGCATGCAAGGTGGGATTATTCCCTTAGCTAGGTGCGTTGAGTCCTTTATTAGCATGCACGGTGTTATCGCCTAGCGATTCTCGTGATAGTGTCCATATTGTTATGTGTCTAGGCTAAGCAAAGACGGGTTCATCGGAGCCACCCACCTTAGCGATGTTCGCAATCGGCCGAGCGATACTCCGAGCGCGCCTTTGAAAGTCTAAGTCTGGATTCATCTTGACGGTCAATGTAAGCCTTGCATCGATTCTTCATCAGGTCGATGCCAACTCTTCGGGTCGACGGCTCGTTTGAGTCGTTGCACTTGCCGTTTGAATCGACGTTCCGCTAGGGCGAAGCGGGTCATTACATAATACACCACTCAAAACAAGTCTCGTCCTCGAGACTTCCTGAGTGCGGGTCATCCTACCGTTCCTTTTATTCATCGCCGTGTGCATACTTTAGACAATTCCTATTGAATGGCTTTATCGTTCGATGGCATCGAACTATACTCGATACCTTTCCAAATTCTGCGTCGCATACGTTTGGTCGATTTTATTGAATGGCTTTTCATTCATTTTAGAGTTGATGGCACTTATTCAATTCAAGTGTTTCTTCGACTCGGTTGCTACTTCGACGTATCATAGGACTGAAACGGTCGCACGAGGTGCATTGTAATTCGTCAAACACGAGAGTCATAGGTTGAGGTTAACTCACTCATTCGTTCATGCGCATCGCAACACTCACTTGCAGCTGCATTCGAGTTCATCACATCGCTGAGTTTGGATCGTGCACATATTCAAGGCGTCCCCCGAATACGTACATTTCAACCAAGCTTAGCAATTAGCAAAGTCGGACAAGCTACTCGTGATAGTTTCGATTTGCCGATCGTTCGCTAACTTCGATTTAAAACCGAACTCATGTGTATCTCGCTATCGTTTATCTCGGTCCTCGAGATGATCTGGTTCGCTTCTCAAGCGTTCTTGTCTACAAAATCAATATGATTTCTTCTTAGCGGAGTCGACCAAGTCTAAGTAATTTTCGTCCGATTCAAGACCAAGTATTGTACTATCCTCGAGTACGTCTTCCGACCAATGATTCAATTCGTTATTTCAACTTTACTTGCGCATCATCCATTCCTATCATTCCTTTTGTTTGGGGCCATTCTCGTTGTCGTTCACGCACACTCCCTGTTCCCCGTCCTACTCTAAGTCTTGTTTTTCCCAAGTCTATCGTCCGTCCAGACGATACTGTAAGGTCAATCGCACAAGTTCAATCACTCGGCATAGGGTCGTCCGCCTATCCGCTAGGTCAGCTCACGAGGTCATAGTTACAAGTCAAGTCCTAACAATCCTCGAATTCACCTTCGCTTCAAACCACAAGTCGAAGCGATCAAAGTTGCCATGCCATGATATTTGTTGTTCGACCATTCCCGCTGGACATGAATCACCATGCCAACGCTCACGCGGAACGATCGTCCCAAATCCGACGTGACGCATGTACGAGGCTGGAGTTGCGCTCGTGCAAGACAAGATCATTGTCGTTGTGGTTATCACCGAACAATCAAGTCACTTCCTTCTTCATCCAAACATTCATTTCTATCCAATCCCCAACATAGCATCTTTCAAAACAAATACTACTAACACGGTCATCATTCATCAAATCAGAGTACCCCCGAGTTATCGTACATCGATCTTTGATACGCCTCAATACCATCGATGATGCACATAACCTGACGGTCTTCCTTTTGCAACGAATTCCGAGTCGTGCAACTTAATTTCCTCAATTCACATTGTCTCGTGCTAACTCGTCGTCGAGCAATATCCATTCCAAATCCTTAGTCATTCTCGTATATTCAAATCAACGTTTTCTACGCACGCTATCTTCCGACTGTGCTATTCCCGATCTCGTCCATGAGTAATTCACCTCAACTCAAATTTCAATCCATTCAACTAAATTCAAAATCATATGTATGATCTTTCTATGTTTTCTCGACCAAGACCTCCATTTGTTTCATGATTCGCACTACGCATTCTTAATTCGTCCGAACGATATCTCGTTTTAAGACTCTCAAAGTCGAAACCAACTAAGCATTACTCATTCTAGGGCTTGCGCGATATCATCGCTTGCCGACATACTCGTTCTATTCGTAAATCCTTTAGTCTCGCTCGAACAATTTCTATAACGTCCATACACCACTCAGGGTTCGAGCCATTCGACTAGTCATCGACACTCGCTCTTTTTCCTTCTTCGAAGCTATCATATACACCACTCGGAGTCAAGTCATTCTACAAATCCTCAAAAGGTTATTCGACTCCCGATCGATATGTCCAATTACGCGTTCGCTCATTCTTCAAATTCTAAGAACCATTTTCTCGTATTCGCTTTAGCGCCGGTCAAGTAGCGTCTCTATCAACATACGTTCTAAGTCTCCCTTATTCTCGTCCGAGCGATAGTCAATCTCGCTCGCAACTCGTTTCCACCATAAAGTCTAGGTGCGCGATACTCGGCATAACTTAGCCAAAAGGCTGCGTGCATAACCATCCCGTTCGAACTATACTTCGGTCTCGTATACTCGTTCGCTATTGTCAGCGTAAGCTCATTCAAGCACGCACTGCGTTTGCTAACTCTTAGCATCGGTTTCTTCTAACTCAAGTCCGTCGTGGTGGCACAAAGACCTTCGTCTATCGATCCCGTTCAACCGAGTACTCGTACGAGCTTTTGAAAATATTAGACTTATTGTATGGAACATCCCAAAGCACAACGAGAGAGAGCGTACACTTCTTTTGTTTCCAACCGAGCTTTCAAAACTGAGAGAATCGAAATGAAGCCCAAGGACGTAAAGCCGTACTCTGATACCAATCTGTCACGCCCTGCTCCCGCAGGAGCGATCGTCCTCGCTAAGGCGTGATGCCACACGGGCCTAGGTTGCGCCCGTGCAAGGCCAAGTCCAGAAACGGCCAATTTGAGCTAGGCCACAGAGTCGTACAGAGTGTCCCCATTGGCAGCGGAAAGTAAATGAACACAAATTGAAGCGAATTCAAAACTCTTTTATTAATTTTCAAGAAGTTTACAAGCGGCGCTAGGCCGATATTACAAATCGCTCAAGCTCTCTCTCTCTCTGAAACACAAAAAGGCGTGCCAAGTGGCTTACAAGATGGAATGATTCATGGCGATGTTCCGATACATTATGTCCCGTATATGGTGCTTCAACTCCTTGCAACGCTCCAAGGCTCCAGAGATAGCTCCGCGCCTTAGCACGTTCGATGGAAGCTCCGCACCCGCCGACGTTTCCTGCTTCCTGCAAGCAGATTGTGGGATTATCAGTACATTGTTATGCACTGGTGGGGAGGCTAGCTCGCCCACAACGCTATCATTACCAAACACGTTCCATTTACTTTTGTGCATCTCTATCATTCATTGTCTTTCTAATCTTGCCTTAGTGTAAGCCCCTAATTTTTCAAATTCATTTTTTTATTAGTGCTAATTAATTTTTAATGTCATTTATAGCCTTAAAATAATTATTAGGATTTTTAGGAATTTTTCTAGAATTTTTAAATGATTTTTAAATAAGTTTTATATATAAAAAATATCAATTTGTAATTTGTTGAATTGTTTTAATATCAATATGCAATTTGTTGAATTGTTATTATAATAGTTTGCAATTTAGGAATTGTTTTATTTCTGTTATGCAAATTCTATTTTGCATTTAGACTCTGCTAGGGACCTATTTGCAATTTCCTAAATTACAAGGACCTAAGTGCTAATTTCCTACCCACCCCCTGCACGACGACCGACGGCTGACCGGCGACTGCCCCCGCCATTTCCGGCCAGCACACAGCTCCCCGACCGCCTCAAATTGCCTATAAATAAACCCCCTCTCCCCCTCGACTAACCCTAACCCTAAATTTCCCCCACGACCGCCAGCGCCGCCCCTTCTTCCCCAAAACGCTTTGCTGGAACCCTAACCCCGACGAAGCCTCGATCTCACCATCCCGACACCCTCATCGACCACCACCACCACCCGCAGCTTCGCCCCGACGAGACGAAGCGATCGCCACCGGAGCGCCGCCTCGCCGACGCCTCCTCCGCCATCCACGACCCCCGAAAACCCCTTCGACGACGGACACGTGAGTAGCATGACTCAAACCGTGTCGTGCGTGTCTCGTTTTCACGCACGAGACTCGCCAGGACACGGGAATGTTCGTCCAGTAGCTGGACACGCGATTCAGTGTTCGTGCGTGTCGTGCGTAGCACGGACACGAGAAACCCTGTGTCCTTAACTGTCAGGACACAGGACAAATATTTATTTATTTTTTTTTATTATAAATGCTAACCTAACTAAATAAAACTAACCTAACCCTAATCCTAACAGACGGGCCAAAATGGCCCACTGGCCAGCGGCTCCAGTGTTAAATCCCCCCCTGCGCAGCTCGAGTTCGAGCCCCTCCTTTCTGTCTTCTTTTCTTTTTCTTTTTCTTTTCTTTTTCTTTTTCTTTTTTCAGTTTTATATATATATATATTTATATATATATGTATATATATATATTAGTATATATATATATGTGTATATACTGTTTTTTTTACATTATTTTATATATATGTATATATTTTATAATTAGTAAAATTTTATATAAATATGTTTGTATTTATATATATATTCATATATGTATGTATATGTATATATTTTCATGTATATATATTAATATATATATACACTCTATTGTGAAGTATTTTCCTATATATGTATATACTTATACATATATATATATACCTTATAAATTAAGTATTTTTCCTTACATATATGTATATGTACTTTTAAAACATAGGTAGGTATATTTTCTATATGCATAACTTTACCTTATTAAAATAATAATATTTATTTTGCACTATCACCAAATTGTATTTTTATTGTATTTAAATTACTGCAACCATTTGGTGTCCAAGCCTAGCATGGGTATTTGAGCTCAAATGTGTTTTCACACATTCAAGACCTGTACAAGTCATATTGGACTTGATTCATGGCCTTGGGTCCTGTATTTGAACTTTGGTTCAAATTATATACATGGACAAAATACGCAGATAAATTAATTATTGTGTGCATTGCTGTTTTTGATTTTCTAAAAATACTTAAAGTATTGCTAAAATTATGAAAAAATAGTATTTAGATACTATGTTAAGTTGGCTATTTTAGTATAATTTTTGTAGTATTTAATTTACTGTTTTGCCATTAGTTTGGCATATGAAACCAAAACTCATTTTCTGTATACTTAGGAAAACTGATTTTTTATAAAATATTTGTACTAGTTAATAAATTCCAGAAAAATTATAATAAATTTCTATAGTTAGCAAGGATCATTTTGGTACTTTGTTTTATGCAAAACTAGGCTTTTTGTCTACTTTAAGAATTGTTAGAACACAATGATCTTTTGATTTATTTATTGATTAATTACGACTTGTAGCTTTTTGTGTTATTTGGAGTTTTAGTAGTGTCGAACCCCATCCCTCACTAGTGTAAAGACCCTAGAAAGTTAGTTAACATAGTGTGTCACCCCACATTGGTCTCCTATGCCAAGTCATCATTTTGGCTAGGTGCCCAATCACAAGTCGTGTTTCACCAATTAGTGTCCTAGTGTTTTAACTTAGTGTAAAACTAAGTTATTATATTTTACTTCTACAGCGACGAGTTACTGGACATCCATAGCACTGTTATCGCAGCTTGTTTTATTTTGCTTTGCTAGAGGCAAGTACTTTCTACAAACTTTACATGTTGTTACATAAATGAACTGCAAAACCCACCATGTTAAATGCTGACCCTTGGGGTAGCAAGTTAAAACGTCACATGTTGTACTTTCCATTACTACCATGCTTAGAACAGTCTTGATGTATCTCTCACATGATTTAGAATATGGGTTATGGGGAAACTGTTAGTAGCGTACGTGATCATGCCCCCCTACTCGTACGTACGTACCGAGCAAGGTTGACATTTTATGTATACCTTGTCGTAGGCGCATCAGCTGTATTTGTACGTATGTACATCTATCGCTTGTTTTACTTGTACGTATGTACATTTTATTTACATTGTACCTCGGTACATTGTACATCTATTGACCGATCACGTACTTGCTACAGTTTTAAACATTACATATACATCTGTCTTTATGACATATGTGTCCTTGCCATGATAGACTATGTGATGCCATACTTTCCAGTTATTCCTCTCATGTTCATTTCCATGTTTCATATGCTAGTTTGCTAGATTTAGTACTTGCTCCCATCCTGACAGAATAACGTTGTAGGTGTCCTTACTGAGGAGGAGTTACTCTGCGACTCATACTATGGAGTTACTGCCGAGGACCCGGCTCTGCTTTACGAGGATGTTCCTGCGGGGAACCTCGCCTAGTTGTCTTTTGTTTACTTAGACTTTTGAGAGTAGACATGTATTAGACTATATCATTTTTTAACTGGACATGTATCCAGTTTTACATTTCAGTCTACTTGTACTTGGATATTTTACTGTATACGACGACTTTTGTGTTTGGAGCATTTATGTTTCTTCTTCACTTATAGAACTGTTAGCACATTTAGTCTTATCCTGTTGTCTTTAGAACAGCTTACTACATTTTATCTCAACGTAGGCTGGGCATGACTCGGCCTGGCCCAACAATTTGGGTAGCGGGTCGTGACATATTTTTAGTGGTGGCCCATGCAGGTCCTGACTAAACTATTTGGTTACGTTATTGTACCAAGCATGCCTGCAATTAGAAACTTAAGGTAATTAGACAACATTAGGAAAGACGCTTAGAACACTTAGAGGAATGCTAGGATTGCAACATAGGAAATACATCACATGTTTGCTATTATAATTAGATTTTCTTGCATATGATTACTTACTTTAAATAAGTCCTTATAAGTCTTTTTATGTAATTTAGATGGTGCTTACTCGCTCGTCCCAGTATGTCACCCCCGAGAATGGGGCCCTCCATGTCCAGTCAGCTGACCGGTTGACTGATACACCTCCACCTACCACATTTCCCCACTCCACAGATCTACATACCCAGATACCACCTTCCACATCCCAGTCCCAGCAGGCCCCGATACTTCCACCACCCCCTATCACTATACCCACCCAGGCTTCCATTACTCTCGACGGGACCCAGCTGCTCACACTGATCCAGGGGTTCCTAACAACCCATCAGGAGCAGACTACCCTACTCCGCCAGAGCATGGAGCGTTCTGAGGGACGTCCCGTGGTCCCACCACATGTAGAGCCACGGCAGAGAGCGGGGACGGTCAAGGACTTCATGGGTCTGAATCCCAAGGAGTTCTCAGGGACTGAGGGCATAGTAGTAGCTGATGACTGGCTAGATTCTGTAGAGAGGAAGCTTCTGGGAGTTAGGATGCCGGATGACCTTCAGGTCGAGGCAGCAGGATTTCTGCTGATAGACTTAGCCGGAGTCTGG
Source organism: Iris pallida (assembly GCA_029216955.1). Taxonomy (NCBI): domain Eukaryota; kingdom Viridiplantae; phylum Streptophyta; class Magnoliopsida; order Asparagales; family Iridaceae; genus Iris; species Iris pallida. The sequence goes on from JANAVB010009598.1 coordinate 1,743,977, forward strand.
TTCAGGAATGAGCCGTTGTTCGCGAGAGGTAGAGCCACCTGGGACCAGTTCAAGACCCAGTTCAAGAAGAAATTCTTCTCGACCACTGCTAGAGTAGCCATGGGGCTACGATTCCAGAACATCCAGCAGGGGAACCGTTCTGTTGACGACTATGTAGGAGAGTTCAGTCGCTTGAGCCGCTTTGCTCCTAGTCTGGTTGCTGATCCAGAGGAGATGACCCGTAGGTTTTGCCATGGTCTAGTTCCAGACATTGGCATTCTTATAGTGGCAAACGGTACGACTGACTATTACCAGAGCCTAGAGTTAGCCCGGAGCATCGAGGAGCGTCTTCTGTCATGCAAGAGGCCGGCTCCTGTACATCATGAGGGACCGTCCAAGCATCAGGCTTTCCAGCAGAAAGCACCGGCGCTACCCCAGCAGACTTACCGTCCCTCTACACCACATCATCAGACCCCGCCAGTTCGAGCCCCGGGACCCCGTCAGCAACAGCAGAAGGGAGTTATATGTTCTTTCTGCGGAAGACCAGGGCACGATTACTCCATCTGCAGGAAGAGGTTGAAGCAGTGCTTATTTTGTGGGTCTGCCACCCACATGATACGGGAGTGCCCAGTAGCAAAGACTAGAGGACCGCTCCCGACTCAGCAGCAGAGGTTCGGGCAGCATCTGCAGCAGCAGAAGGGACCTCAGGGGAGGGTTTATAGTCTAGCCATTGAGCCGGAGCCGGAGCAGGTTTCGGAGCCGGATTACTTAGCTGACGTCATTACAGGTCATGTTTATTTGCATACTTTTCTAGCTGTATGTTTGTTTGATTCTGGTGCATCTCATAGCTTCCTATCATTAGAGTTTATGCATAAACATCATCTAGTAGCTACACCTACTGCGGAGATTTGTAGAGTGATGACGGGAGGAGGACCAGTGCCTATTAGATCTATCTATAGTGTAGAACCCTAGAGGGGGGGTGAATAGGGAAATTAAAATTAAACTATAACAAATGATGCAATAAAGAGTAAGGAGTAGAAAGATCAAACGTAAACGCAAGGATGTATCCTGGTATCCTCTTTTGAGGCAATCCAATCCCGGAACTCTCTCCGGCTTTAATCCACTATTATGCAAATGGTACACACGAGTTTGGATCCGAAGAACTCGCCAACTTCAACACGAGTTTGGATCTGAAGAACTCGCCAACTTCTACACACGAGTTTTCTTACGAAGGCTCGCCAACTTCAAAGAAAAGGAAAGGATGCTTTGATCTTCTAAACACTTGAAGATCGAAAGTAAAAGCTCTTGAGATACTCTAGCACTTTGGGTTGGATGACAATTGAAGATTTGGTAGAGTAGTAATGGTGAAGCTCTTTTGGTTGTTGAGAAAATTTAAAGCTTGGAAGAGATGGCCTTTAAGAGGAGAGACAAAGCCTCTTTTATACAAATCCAACATCATAAAGGCAATACAGCCGTCGAGCGGATTATCCGCCGGATTTCCGCGAAAATCCGTCGGATTATCCGTTCAACAGTAACGGTCATAAAAAGAGCCGTTGGATGCATTAAATGCTCTGTCAGATGCCGTTGGATTTGAATTTCAAGTTGCAAAAAGGTCAGGCGGATTATCCGTCGGATTTCAGCGGAAGTCCGGCGGATGATCCGAACTGTGGTCTCACAAACTTGCTGTGAGGGGTTCGGATGATCCGCCGGATTTCCGCGGATTTCCGTCGGATTATCCGAACTTCTCCTCACATACTTGCTGTGAGGGTTTCGGATGATCCGTCGGATTTCTGCGGTTTTCCGTCGGATTATCCGAACTTTTCCTCACATACTTGCTGTGAGGGGTTCGGATGATCCGTCGAATTTCCGCGGATTTCCGTCGGATTATCCGAACTTCTCCTCACATACTTGCTGTGAGAGGTCGGATAATCCGGCAGATTTATCCGGAAATCCGTCGGATTTTCCGTCTCCTCTGAATGACTTCTTCACCATTTCTATCTTTATAAAAGTCATCTTAGCAAAGTACGTACATGGATTCCTAGTAGAATACAGACTCTTAAAGAGCAGGAACCGCCATCTTCTATGTAGATTTTTAAGCAGGGTTTTGCATTGTTTACTCCAACGTCCTTGTAGTAAAACGTCATCTTGATACTGGAGAAATGTAAGAACGCAAGTGCCTGTGAAAAGCAGAGACTAAAAGAGATACAGGGGTTAATGTGATCAATGTATCAAAATAGATGTGCCAACAAACTCCCCCATTTTGATAATTAACAAAAAAAAGAAGCTCCCCCGTAATTACAGCTCTCCCCCTCACTATGATTTCTCCCCCTTTGTCATTTAATCAAGATGGTAGAGAACTAAAAGCAGTAAAGTAAAGAAGAGAAACGGAGAAGTAGAATGCATTCATTGAAATTTAAAAAACATGGGTACAATAAGGGGGCTGTGAAAGCCCAAACACAAGTCAGAACTGAAAAGTCCGTGAAGGACCACACCAAAACAAACAGTAAATATAATTAAAACATACTAACAAAGTCCCCGAAGGACCACACAAGAAAATACTAACTAACAACCACCACCCATCAACTGTCCGGTGCACCAGAGGGACCCGCCTCCTGATCTTCATCGTCCCTGTCGACGGAGGTAAAAGCGCCATAAGGGTCGACGCCATCCGGGTACATGAAGCCATAAACATTGGGATCAGTGAACCGCGGGCCCGGATAATCAGGATGAGGAGCGTTGGGATTGAGATAGGGAGTGTGCTCCTCGAACATCCGCTGAATATAATAGGCCTGATCCATGAAGCCATGGTGGATGAGGGTGCCGAGTCCCCGAGTGTTGGCCTGAAGGCGCTCATGGGTAGAGAGAGAGAGATCGGCAAACTTACGATCAATGTACCGTCGGACATCAGGAGTGAGGAGGGACGCCGGAGGAGAGGTAGGGCCACCAGCGACAGCAGCAGGAGTGGGAGCAACAACATGAGCCGCACGAGCCCTTGCCTTTGATTTGGCAAGAGGGGTAGGTTTAGGATCACCAACCGGACAGTGAGTGAGGTCCACCCCATTGGCCTCAAGGATCATGGTGATGTACATGCCAAACAGCAGGAAACGATGGGGAGAGTCCCGGATGAGCATCATGGTGTAAATGATGGATTTGGCCAGAGAGAAGGGCTGTCGGGAGACTAGATAGTACATGCAGATGAGCTCCTCAGAAGTCAGGCTGTCCATGTTCCCGGACTTGGGGGTCAGAGTGTGGCAGAGGATACGATACATGTCATGAAAGAAGGGACTCAGATCCTTGTCTTCCGAGCGTTGAACAAGTGACCCGCCACAGATGTTGAAGAGAACTCCTCATAAGACATGTCAGACGAGAAAGAGATGTGGTCAATGGTAGACGGAAGGGAGCGATATACCTTTCGTTCATCAAGACCTAGGATGGAGGCCAAGGAAGCGGCGGTGACGGTAAACTTAACGCCTCCAACCTTGGTCTCGAACTCGGGCCCTTCCTTAGCGGGAACGAGGTTGCAATAGAACATGCGGATGGCATGGGGATAAAAGTTGACCTGACGCTCGAGGAGTTGATCGATGCGGGCGAAACGGAAGTGATCACGATGGTCTTTAAAATTGATCCAGGAAATGGGTTTGCCGACGCAGATGGGAGCCTTGTGGAAGAAGGAGAACCACTCCCGGGAGTAAGAGGCCGACTTGAAAATGGCAGGATTGTGGCCTTGAGACGGTTGAGGGACGAACAGGGCAACGGAAGGAGGCTGAGCGGAGGAGGAACTGCCATCATGGCGCTGACGCTTTGTGTGAGAGGCCATGGAGGAGGAGAGGGAAAGGAGAAAGAGAAGAAGGGTAAAAGTATGGATGGTGGTGAAAAGGAGAGAGGAAGGAGTTTATAGAGAGTAGAGGGGTGTAATGAAGAGTCATAATGGTTTGGAACGGATAGAGAGGGGAAGTGAACGGATAGAGAGGCACCTGACGCTTCGGATTTCGCGCCCGTGCCCGAAAGTCGGAAAATCCGGCGGATTTTACCGGAATTTCAAAGGAAGATCCGGGTAAAGTACTGATGGACAATAAAGCGGGTAGGTGAAAAGTCATGTCCCATTAATAGGGTAGCCGTTTGCAGCCGGAAATTACGGAGAGCAATAAATGCGGAAGATCCGGCGGAGTTTCGCGATAATCCGGCGGATTTTCCGAACTATTCTAGAAAAACTTGTTGGAATTGAACGGATTATCCGGCGGATAGTTGCGGAATTCCGGCGGAAAATCCGGTGAAGCAGAAAAATGTCAATCAGAGAGATGAAGAAGACCGAGTTCGCCGCAAATGAAGGTGAATCGATCTTCAGAAAGGGGTTTGGTGAAAATATCAGCAAGTTGATGAGTGGTGTCAATAAATTCAAGACAAACATCACCTTTAAGCTAATGATCTCGAAGAAAGTGATGTCTTATCTCTATGTGCTTGGTGCGAGAGTGACAAATCGGGTTTTTCGTGAGATTAATGGAGCTAGTATTATCACATTTAATAGGAATACAATGAGAAGAAATACCATAATCTACTAGTGTTTGTGTCATCCAAAGAATTTGTGCACAACAACACCCTGCCGCTATGTACTCTGCTTCAGTGGTTGAAAGAGCGACAGAGTTTTGCTTCTTACTAAACTACGATACCAAGGACTTCCCGAGGAATTGACATGTGCCACTAGTGCTTTTTCGGTCAAGCTTGCATCCGACAAAATCCGCATCCGAAAAGCCGTGAAGCTGAAAGGATGAGGATTTCGGATACCAAAGACCCATGTTAATGGTGCCTTTGAGATAACGAAAAATGCGCTTAACGGCAGTCAAATATGATTTCTTTGGATTAGCTTGATATCGTGCACACAAGCAAACACTAAACATGATATCCGGACGGCTAGCAGTTAAATAAAGTAAGCTACCGATCATACCTCTATACTTACGAATGTCGACCGATGTGCTATCTTCATCATTGTCAAGCTTGGTCGTTGTAGCCATAGGGGTTCTCATTGATTTGGATGAGTCAAGGTCGAAACGCTTGAGGAGGTCCCTTGTATATTTTGCTTGATTGATGAAGGTTCCTTTAGGTCCTTGCTTGATTTGTAACCCCAAAAAGAAGGAGAGTTCACCCATCATACTCATTTCATACTCTTCCTGCATAACTTTGGCAAATTCTACACAAAGTGTGTTGTTAGTAGAACCAAAAATAATATCATCAACAAAAATTTGAACCAATAAGAGAGTCCCATCATGGGATTTAATAAAAAGTGTGGTGTCAACTTTTTCCTTTGAAAAATTGTGAGAAACAAGAAAAGAGCTAAGACGCTCATACCAAGCACGTGGAGCTTGTTTGAGGCCATAAAGGGCTTTATGAAGTTTGAAAACGTGGTTAGGAAATTGAAAATCTTCAAAATCGGGAGGTTGTTTAACATAAACTTCCTCCTTAATAATACCATTAAGAAAAGCACTCTTAACATCCATTTGAAATAGCTTAAAGTCATTAAAACAAGCAAAGGCACAAAGCATACGAATAGATTCAAGACGTGCAACCGGAGCATAGGTTTCGTCGTAGTCAATGCCTTCCTCTTGGTTATAGCCTTGGGCAACCAATCGGGCTTTGTTACGAGTCACTAACCCATCTTCATTTAGCTTGTTGTGAAACACCCATTTAGTTCCAATAATGGGATAATTGCTAGGTTTTGGGACAAGTTCCCAAACCTTGCTTCGCTCAAATTGATTAAGCTCCTCTTGCATAGCTATCATCCAAAATTCATCAAGAAAAGCATCATTAACATTTTTAGGCTCTACTTGAGAGATAAAAGCCACATTGGCACAAAGATCACGAGTGGCGGATCTTGTGCTAACACTTGAGGAAGGATCCCCAATGATGAGCTCCTTAGGATGATTGGTGACAAATCTCCATTCTCTTGGGAGATCCTTTGGAGGAGGCTCGAGAGGAGGAGACTCTTTTGATGGGGTCACAACTTCATTGTTAGATGAAGAAGGACGATCCTCAATAGAGGAGTTCTCCAATCCAAACGAGATGTCATCAATATCCTCGGAGGAGGAGAATGTAGAAGAGTTGAGTTCATTAAAAGAGACATTAATTGACTCTTCGACAACAAGACTTCTTTTATTAAAAACACGAAAACCTTTGCTATGAGTAGAGTATCCAAGGAATATTCCTTCATAGGCTTTTTCTTCAAACTTGCCTAGGTTATCCTTGGTATTCAAAATAAAACAATTGCAGCCAAAAACCTTGAAATATTCAATAGAAGGAATTTTGTTAAACCAAAGCTCATAAGGAGTCTTCTTAGTAATAGGTCTAATTAAGACCCTATTAATTACATGACATGCCGTATTGACGGCTTCCGCCCAAAAATATTGAGGGAGCTTATATTGGTTTAACATGACCCGGGCCATATCGCCAAGGGTTCTATTCTTTCTCTCCACAACACCATTTTGTTGAGGAGTACGGGGACAAGCAAAATCATGTCCAAAACTATTCTTTTCACAAAATCTTTTGAAATCAACATTATCAAATTCACCTCCATGATCACTCCTAATTTTGTTAATAGAAAAGCCTTTCTCATTTTGAACACGTTTACAAAAAGCAACAAATTCACGAAAAGTATCACTTTTGCAAGCAAGAAAAATAACCCAAGTAAATCTCGAAAAATTATCAACTAAAACAAAGGCATAGAGTTTGCCACCAAGGCTAGCTACTCTACTAGGCCCGAAAAGATCCATATTAATAAGTTGAAGGGGTCTTGTGGTACTCACAGAGTTGATGGATTTGAAAGATGACTTGGTCAGCTTACTTTTCTCGCATTCTTCACAAACCATATCCTTCTTGAAGGGGATACTAGGAAGTCCTCGTACAAGCTTCTTGGAGGCGAGGCGAGAGATAGTATCCATGTTGGCGTGTCCAAGCCTCATGTGCCAAAGCCAACTCTCATCGTTCTTTGCGACTAGGCACCTGTCATTGTTAGTACCTTTAACAAGATAAAGAACATAAATATTGTTTTCTCTAATGCCTTCATACACAATAGTTCCATTGGAGCTATCGGTAATGTAGCATTTGAGTTTAACAAACTTGATATCATAGCCATTATCGGTAAGATGGCTAATACTAAGGAGGTTATGCTTGAGATTTGTAACAAGACATACATTATTAATACAAGGATAAGGAGGAGAACCGATATTACCATTTCCAATAATATAACCTTTTAGATTGTTACCGAAGGAGACGTGTCCTTCCTTCTTCATCGATAGCGTTGTAAAAAGTGAAGCATCACCGGTCATGTGCCGTGAACAACCGCTATCGAGAATCCACTTGCTTCTAGCATAAGAAGGATTCGTCACCTACAACATAAGTTGAAGATGAACAATTTGGTACCCATGATCTTGTGGGTCCTTGAGTGTTAGTCTTAGGAACCCATTTAAGAACTCTCATGTCAACTTGTTTTCTTGTATAACATAAATTAGAAGTATGACCAAGCAAACCACAATAGTTGCACATTAAAGAAGATCTAGAAGAAGAAGTGTGAGTGTTGTGCATATGTGAGTCTCTAGTGTGAGATGTTCTACCATGAGTGTTATGATGATAGTAAAATGCATGATAAGATGTTTTCTTTTTAACAAAGGGTCCTTTTCTTGTGTTAGAAAAGGAGTTGTGTGTAGTGTTCATGTAATGGTTATGCATAGCATTGTGATGAGTGTGGGGGTGTCTTGGAGCATGCATGTGAGTGGTATTCTTATTACTTAAAATCTTACTCCGTGTAAGAAGATCATTATACTTTATAGAAGTGGAATATTCTCTTCTATTAGCATCTTGACATTTGCGCATAGCAAATTCATAAGAGCTTCTCATGGATTGAATCTCATCATCCTTTTTCTTGATGGTGTCAAGAGATTCTTGAAATTTTAGTCTCAAAGACTCCATTTCATCCGTGTCGGAAATAGGAGATTTTCCCTTCACATCACTAATGATGCTTGAGAGCCTCTCTATTTCAAGTTGAAGAGCCTCAACCTCCTTAAGAGATTTCTTGTATTTATTCCGAACACCTTTGTGTTCTTCATGTAACTCAAGAATGGCTTTCTCCAAATCATCATAGGCAAGAGTGTTTAAGGAAAAATCATCAAGTACCTCATCGGTTGCCATGAGACAAATGTTGGCATTGTGTTTGCACTCCTTGTCGTTGTCGGAGTCGCTCGCGTCGCTTTCACACCAAATGCTAGTGTTGGAGAACTTTCTGGAGGACGAGCTTCCCTTGCTTGGCTTTTCGTACTTGCTTGAGTCTTTTCGTACCATCGGACAATCCCTCTTGATGTGTCCGGGTCTTCTGCATTGATAGCATGCCGGATCTTCTTCATTGTCCCGTCTAGAGCGGTTGGCCTTGTTGAACTTTAAGAACTTCCTGAAGTGCTTAGCTGTGAGAGCTATTTCTTCATCGTCGTCCGACTCATTGTCGTCGGAGCTATCCTTGGAGTAGGATCTTGATGCTTTGAGAGCAAGAGTCTTCTCCTTTTCTTTGGTCTTCTCCTTCTCCTTCTCTTGAATGGAGGATTCCTCTTGATCCTTCATGTCAAGCTCGTGAGTCATCAGCTTACCCATGAGGGTCTCTAGGTTCATGACGGTTAGATCGTTCCCCTCAATGATTGCGGTAGCTTTAGGACTCCAAGCTTTCGTCAATCCTCTAAGAATCTTCCTTATCTTTTCATGAGCGGGATATTCCTTTCCAAGAGAAGAGAGAGGGTTAATAATATCACCAAAGCGAGTAAACATGCTAGCAATAGATTCATCATGCTTCATTTTAAAAGACTCATATTCTGGCGTGAGTCTACTGATCTTAGATTCCTTCACTTGTGAAGTCCCCTCGTGTGTGACTTCAAGTAACTTCCAGATCTCATTGGAAGTCTTGCAAGTAGAGATTCGATTGAATTCACTACTGTCGAGAGCACAATAAAGAGCGTTCATTGCCTTGGCATCTCGACAAGCAAGCTTCTTGATATTTTCAGTGAGTGTTTCCCGAAGGGTGTCAGAAGCAATATCCTCAATAGCTCTGGAAGGAGTAGGGAGGCCATTTATCACGCAATCCCATAAATCGAAATCTATGGACTTGAGATAAATGCCCATCCTAATCTTCCAATAGTTATAGTTGGTACCATCAAATAGGGGAGGCCTATTTGTGGAGTGTCCCTCATTGTGAAACGTGTTGATGCTAGGGTTAGAGGCCATGGATCACTCAAGGGTGTAAATCCAAATCAAGAGAACGAAGCTCTGATACCAATTGTAGAACCCTAGAGGGGGGGTGAATAGGGAAATTAAAATTAAACTATAATAAATGATGCAATAAAGAGTAAGGAGTAGAAAGATCAAACGCAAACGCAAGGATGTATCCTGGTATCCTCTTTTGAGACAATCCAGTCCCGGAACTCTCTCCGGCTTTAATCCACTATTATGCAAATGGTACACACGAGTTTGGATCCGAAGAACTCGCCAACTTCAACACGAGTTTGGATCCGAAGAACTCGCCAACTTCTACACACGAGTTTTCTTACGAAGGCTCGCCAACTTCAAAGAAAAGGAAAGGATGCTTTGATCTTCTAAACACTTGAAGATCGAAAGTAAAAGCTCTTGAGATACTCTAGCACTTTGGGTTGGATGACAATTGAAGATTTGGTAGAGTAGTAATGGTGAAGCTCTTTTGGTTGTTGAGAAAATTTAAAGCTTGGAAGAGATGGCCTTTAAGAGGAGCGACAAAGCCTCTTTTATACAAATCCAACATCATAAAGGCAATACAGCCGTCGAGCGGATTATCCGCCGGATTTCTGCGAAAATCCGTCGGATTATCCGTTCAACAGTAACGGTCATAAAAAGAGCCGTTGGATGCATTAAATGCTCTGTCAGATGCCGTTGGATTTGAATTTTAAGTTGCAAAAAGGTCAGGCGGATTATCCGTCGGATTTCAGCGGAAGTCCGGCGGATGATCCGAACTGTGGTCTCACAAACTTGCTGTGAGGGGTTCGGATGATCCGTCGGATTTTCGCGGATTTCCGTCGGATTATCCGAACTTCTCCTCACATACTTGCTGTGAGGGTTTCGGATGATCCGTCGGATTTCCGCAGTTTTTCGTCGGATTATCCGAACTTTTCCTCACATACTTGCTGTGAGGGGTTCGGATGATCCGTCGGATTTCTGCGGATTTTCGTCGGATTATCCGAACTTCTCCTCACATACTTGCTGTGAGAGGTCGGATAATCCGGCGGATTTATCCGAAAATCCGTCGGATTTTCCGTCTCCTCTGAATGACTTCTTCACCATTTCTATCTTTATAAAAGTCATCTTAGCAAAGTACGTACATGGATTCCTACTAGAATACAGACTCTTAAAGAGCAGGAACCGCCATCTTCTATGTAGATTTTTAAGCAGGGTTTTGCATTGTTTACTCCAACGTCCTTGTAGTAAAACGTCATCTTGATACTGGAGAAATGTAAGAACGCAAGTGCCTGTGAAAAGCAGAGACTAAAAGAGATACAGGGGTTAATGTGATCAATGTATCAAAATAGATGTGCCAACATATAGATGTTCTATTTTTATAGCCGGAAGAGAGTTCAGAGGACGATTCTTTGTGATGCCGCTCCCCGGTTATGATATCATATTAGGGATGGACTGGCTTAGCTATGCCCATGCATCTATAGATTGCCATGAGGGTAGTATTGTGTTCAGTCCCCCAGGCACAACACCATTCAGTGTCAGGAGGACAGGGCCGGAGATCAGCCTAGAGCCAAACTGTTGTGCTACAGTCGGGGACGCAGCACCGCCACACCCTATCATTAGGGAGTTTATGGATGTATTCCCAGAGGATCTTCCAGGACTTCCGCCTGACAGAGATGTGGAGTTCACTATAGATCTAGTGCCGGGTTCATCACCAGTATCCCGGGCTTGCTATAGAGTGAATCCCAAAGAGGCTATAGAGATGAAAGAGCAGATTGATGACCTGTTGAAAAAGGGTTTCATTCGATCCAGTGCTTCTCCATGGGGAGCACCAGTGCTCTTTGTGCCTAAGAAGGATGGTACTGTCCGGTTGTGTATTGATTACCGGGCCTTGAATGCCATCACTATCAAGAACAAATATCCTCTGCCCAGGATAGATGATTTGTTCGACCAGTTGAGCGGGGCGAAGGTGTTTTCCAGGATAGACTTGAGATCCGGGTACCACCAGGTGAAGGTTAGGCCAGCAGACATCCAGAAGACGGCGTTCAACACGAAGTACGGGCAGTACGAGTTTCTGGTGATGCCATTTGGTCTCACAAATGCCATTTGGTCTCACAAGTACGGGCAGTACGGGCAGTACGACCGCTCCAGTTCTTACTTTACCTTCAGGTTCTGGAGGTTTCACCATTTTCAGTGATGCTTCTGGGAAGGGGCTAGGATGTGTTCTACAGCAGCATGGGAAAGTAATTGCTTATGCATCTAGTCAGTTGCAGACTCATGAGAGGAATTATCCTACCCATGACCTCGAGTTAGCTGCGGTGATCTTTGCACTCAAGTTATGGAAACATTACTTATACGGAGAGCGTGTGGAAATCTTTACTGACCACAAAAGCTTGAAGTATGTGTTCACGTAGAAAGAGCTGAACATGAGGCAAAGACGATGGTTGGAGTTGATGAAGGACTTTGACATCGATTTACAGTATCACCCCGGGAAGGCAAATGTGGTGGCGGATGCGCTGAGCAGGCATCCGATGGCATGGTATCTGATGATTGATCGGCATTTGCGGAAGGATCTGGAGAAGCTCGGTATTGAGCTAGTTCGGCCAGGATCAGTGATACAGATGATGGCGCTTGACATTCAGTCAGATTTGATGGAGCAGATCCGGGAGGCACAGTCTACAGATGAGAGCCTTCGCAGACTTCGACCCCAGGCATTAGCTGGATTGCTGGATGACTTCACTATAGCAGAGGATGGGTCCCTGAGGCATGGCAGCCGATTGTGCGTGCCGAAGGGAGATCTAGTAGAGGCAGTTTTGCAGGAGGCACACCGATCGAGATATTCTATTCATCCTGGTGCTAATAAGATGTACCGTGACTTGCGGGAACATCTTTGGTGGCACGGGATGAAGAGGGATGTATCGTATTTTATCTCGAGATGCCTAGTTTGCCAGCAGGTCAAGGCGGAGCGCCAGAGGCCAGCTGGTTTGTTGCAGCCGTTACCCATTCCTGAGTGGAAGTGGGAACATATTACGATGGACTTCGTTTCAGGGCTTCCTCGTTCCCAAGGAGGGAAGGATGCCATCTGGGTCATCGTAGACAGGCTGACGAAGTGTGCGCACTTCATACCCTTCAAGGTGGGGCTTTCCACCGAGAAGTTGGCGGAGCTATACATGCAGCAGATAGTTCGCCTACACGGAGTGCCGGTGAGCATCGTGTCAGACAGAGACAGCAGATTCACATCCCACTACTGGAGGAGCTTGCAGGAGGAGTTGGGCAGTAGGCTCAAGTTCAGTACGGCGTACCACCCACAGACAGATGGACAGTCCGAGAGGACGATACAGACGCTGGAGGATATGCTGAGGACTTGCGTGCTGGACTTCGGAGGATCATGGGAGAGCCATCTGCACTTGGTAGAGTTTTCATACAACAACAGCTACCAGGCCAGTATTGGTATGTCTCCTTTCGAGGCGCTATATGGATGACGATGTCGCACACCGCTCTTTTGGGATGATGTCGAAGACAGAGTTATGCTTGGGCCAGAGATGATCACGGATGCAGCAGAGAAAGTCGGGATGATCAGAGATAGGCTCAGAGTAGCTCAGGACAGGCAGAAACACTGGGCTGATGCTAGTCGCAGGCCGATGGAGTTCGCAGACGGTGATATGGTGCTAGTGAAGATATCACCTACTAGAGGGACGATCCGGTTCGGACGAGGAGGGAAGCTGAGCCCCAGATACATCGGGCCGTTCGAGGTACTTGGCAGGATCGGAGAGGTAGCTTACAGGGTTGCACTTCCACCCAATCTAGCAGGAGTTCACGACGTCTTTCACGTATCTCAGCTGAGGAGATATGTTCCAGACCCCAGTCATGTGCTAGATCATTCAGAGTTGGAGGTCGGACCGAGCCTTACAGTTTCTGAGCAGCCAGTGGAGATATTAGACCGGAGAGAGAAGAGGCTGAGGAACAAGGTTATACCCCTAGTGCGAGTAGCTTGGAGCCGTCACTCCCCAGGTGAATCTACTTGGGAGAGGGAGTCGGACATGAGGGAGAGATTCCCTTACTTGTTCGATCCAACCGCTGCGAGGGAACCACCCGTTCCCGCTTGATACCCTAGAGGTTAGTTTCGATCGCAGCCTTAGTCATTTTGATTGCAATACTTGCTATGTTAGAATATTGTCGGGTCTTCAATCCTTGTGAATTTCGAGGACGAAATTTTTCAAGGAGGGAAGACTTGTAAGCCCCTAATTTTCAAATTCATTTTTTATTAGTGCTAATTAATTTTTAATGTCATTTATAGCCTTAAAATAATTATTAGGATTTTTAAGAATTTTTCTAGAATTTTTAAATGATTTTTAAATAAGTTTTATATATAAAAAATATCAATTTGTAATTTGTTGAATTGTTTTAATATCAATATGCAATTTGTTGAATTGTTATTATAACAGTTTGCAATTTAGGAATTGTTTTATTTCTGTTATGCAAATTCTATTTTGAATTTAGACTCTGCTAGGGACCTATTTGCAATTTCCTAAATTACAAGGACCTAAGTGCTAATTTCCTACCCACCCCACTATCCGACGACCGACGACTGACCGGCGACTGCCCCCGCCATTTCCGGCCAGCACACAGCTCCCCGACCGCCTCAAATTGCCTATAAATAAACCCCCTCTCCCCCTCGACTAACCCTAACCCTAAATTTCCCCCACGACCGCCAGCGCCGCCCCTTCTTCCCCAAAACGCTTCGCCGGAACCCTAACCCCGACGAAGCCTCGATCTCACCATCCCGACACCCTCATCGACCACCACCACCCCCCGCAGCTTCGCCCCGACGAGACGAAGCGATCGCCACCGGAGCGCCGCCTCGCCGACGCCTCCTCCGCCGTCCACGACCCCCGAAAACCCCTTCGACGACGGACACGTGAGTAGCATGACTCAAACCGTGTCGTGCGTGTCTCGTTTTCACGCACGAGACTCGCCAGGACACGGGGATGTTCGTCCAGTAGCTGGACACGCGATTCAGTGTTCGTGCGTGTCGTGCGTAGCACGGACACGAGAAACCCTGTGTCCTTAACTGTCAGGACACAGGACAAATATTTATTTATTTTTTTTTTATTATAAATGCTAACCTAACTAAATAAAACTAACCTAACCCTAATCCTAACAGACGGGCCAAAATGGCCTACTGGCCAGCAGCTCCAGTGTTAAATCCCCCCCCTGCGTAGCTCGAGTTCGAGCCCCTCCTTTCTGTCTTCTTTTCTTTTTCTGTTTCTTTTCTTTTTCTTTTTTTTTTCAGTTTTATATATATATATTTATATATATATGTATATATATATATATATATATATTTTTTTTTTAGTATATATATATATGTGTATATACTATTTTTTTTACAGTATTTTATATATATGTATATATTTTATAATTAGTAAAATTTTATATAAATATGTTTGTATTTATATATATATTCATATATGTATGTATATGTATATATTTTCATGTATATATATATTAATATATATATACACTCTATTGTGAAGTATTTTCCTATATATGTATATATACTTATACATATATATATATATACCTTATAAATTAAGTATTTTTCCTTACATATATGTATATGTACTTTTAAAACATAGGTAGGTATATTTTCTATATGCATAACTTTACCTTATTAAAATAATAATATTTATTTTGCACTATCACTAAATTGTATTTTTATTGTATTTAAATTACTGCAACCATTTGGTGTCCAAGCCTAGCATGGGTATTTGGGCTCAAATGTGTTTTCACACATTCAAGACCTGTACAAGTCATATTGGACTTGATTCATGGCCTTGGGTCCTGTATTTGAACTTTGGTTCAAATTATATACATGGACAAAATACGCAGATAAATTAATTATTGTGTGCATTGCTGTTTTTGATTTTCTAAAAAATACTTAAATTATTGCTAAAATTATGGAAAAATAGTATTTAGATACTATGTTAAGTTGGCTATTTTAGTATAATTTTTGTAGTATTTAATTTACTGTTTTGCCACTAGTTTGGCATATGAAACCAAAACTCATTTTCTGTATACTTAGGAAAACTGATTTTTTATAAAATATTTGTACTAGTTAATAAATTCCAGAAAAATTATAATAAATTTCTATAGTTAGCAAGGATCGTTTTGGTACTTTGTTTTATGCAAAACTAGGCTTTTTGTCTACTTTAAGAATTGTTAGAACACAATGATCTTTTGATTTATTTATTGATTAATTACGACTTGTAGCTTTTTGTGTTATTTGGAGTTTTAGTCGTGTCGAACCCCATCCCTCACTAGTGTAAAGACCCTAGAAAGTTAGTTAACATAGTGTGTCACCCCACATTGGTCTCCTATGCCAAGTCATCATTTTGGCTAGGTGCCCAATCACAAGTCGTGTTTCACCAAATAGTGTCCTAGTATTTTAGCTTAGTGTAAAACTAAGTTATTATATTTTACTTCTACAGCGACGAGTTACTGGACATCCATAGCACTATTATCGCAGCTTGTTTTATTTTGCTTTGCTAGAGGCAAGTACTTTCTACAAACTTTACATGTTGTTACATAAATGAACTGCAAAATCCACCATGTTAAATGCTGACCCTTGGGGTAGCAAGTTAAAACGTCACATGTTGTACTTTTCATTACTACCATGCTTAGAACAGTCTTGATGTATCTCTCACATGATTTAGAATATGGGTTATGGGGAAACTGTTAGTAGCGTACGTGATCATGCCCCCCCTACTCGTACGTACGTACCGAGCAAGGTTGACATTTTATGTATACCTTGTCGTAGGCGCATCAGCTGTATTTGTACGTATGTACATCTATCGCTTGTTTTACTTGTACGTATGTATATTTTATTTACATTGTACCTCGGTACATTGTACATCTATTGACCGATCACGTACTTGCTACAGTTTTAAACATTACATATACATCTGTCTTTATGACATATGTGTCCTTGCCATGATAGACTATGTGATGCCATGCTTTCCAGTTATTCCTCTCATGTTCATTTCCATGTTTCATATGCTAGTTTGCTAGATTTAGTACTTGCTCCCGTCCTGACAGGATAACGTTGTAGGTGTCCTTACTGAGGAGGAGTTACTCTGCGACTCATACTATGGAGTTACTGCCGAGGACCCGGCTCTGCTTTACGAGGATGTTCCTGCGGGGAACCTCGCCTAGTTGTCTTTTGTTTACTTAGACTTTTGAGAGTAGACATGTATTAGACTATATCATTTTGTAACTGGACATGTATCCAGTTTTACATTTCAGTCTACTTGTACTTGGACATTTTACTGTATACGACGACTTTTGTGTTTGGAGCATTTATGTTTCTTCTTCACTTATAGAGCTGTTAGCACATTTAGTCTTATCCTGTTGTCTTTAGAACAGCTTACTACGTTTTATCTCAACGTAGGCTGGGCATGACTCGGCCTGGCCCAACAATTTGGGTAGCGGGTCGTGACACTTAGGATCAGTTTCATGGCATATTTCATAGCCTATCTCGTGTTGTCGAATACAAGTGTCGCATAGAAATACATGCATAACTTACCCATACTTACCGTCCGGCCTTCCCTGTTCAATGTAAACCAAGTTAGTCAACAATTCATGTGTAATATCATAACGTGATTCTTGGGAACATTCAATATCAAGGGCGTGTTCCTGCCTCAGTTTCTAGCGCATCGTGGGCATGTTTTCTAACTCGTTTGCTCGAAGTTCTCTCGATCATTTTGTGGGTTATATTCAAGCCTATTCAGAAGGTGCTTTGTTCAGTTAACTTAGACTACTTTGATTTCAATGCAAGAACTTGCACATGGATTGCCACCAGCAAAGCCCACTTAAATCTATATGCACCGGTCGCTGGCAAGTCAGCCATTATGGATATTTCCCCTGTGGCATTCTCATCTATCAAGCGTGATGGCTGGTACACCCTGATAGACTATTGAATAACTGGCCCTACGTTTGGTTATGTGCCCAAGCCCGCATACCTGTCCGCCCGTAGGCCATGATTCCGCCTAGGCCGGCCACGAAATCGTCGTTCGTTGCCCTTGGAATCCCTTTTCGCTCGTGCACGAGCCGTCCACGACCATTTCGTATTTTATTGTCATTTTAACTTAACGGCTGTCTTGAGCCATAGGCTAACCCTTAGCCATAATGCGTTATCGACCAGGTTGGCGTCCGTGCAGCGCGGGTAGCGAGCCCCGTTGTATGTGCCCGTCACACCTGTCGCTAACCATTCTTTCTTTTCTTATCTTTCATTCATTCTTTCTTTTCTTTCTTCCACTTGTCCGTTTGTTCATCGATTCATTCACGTATTCATTCTTTCATTCGTTGATTCATTCATTCACTTATTCGTTCATTCATTCATTCATACATTTTGCAACTCCTCGTGCGGGAGTCGCCTTGGCGACCCATCGGTCCCATAGCCTTTTAATGTTGCTAAACTCTACTTGGAGCGACTATGTTGATAGTCTTCCCGTTTCATTGTTGTAAACCATTCATTGTTTCATTGTTGAAAGCATAAGGGACTCGAACGTAAGCTTGTGCCTTAGCACGAGCGTGGAGCGCGGTGCGAGAGTTCTCGTATTTTCCATGTTCCTTTCCATATTCTATATAAGCATGCAAGGTGGGATTATTCCCTTAGCTAGGTGCGTTGAGTCCTTTATTAGCATGCATGGTGTTATCGCCTAGCGATTCTCGTGATAGTGTCCATATTATTATGTGTCTAGGCTAAGCAAAGACGGGTTCATCGGAGCCACCCACCTTAGCGATGTTCGCAATCGGCCGAGCGATACTCCTAGCGCGCCTTTGAAAGTCTAAGTCTGGATTCATCTTGACGGTCAATGTAAGCCTTGCATCGATTCTTCATCAGGTCGATGCCAACTCTTCGGGTCGACGGCTCGTTTGAGTCGTTGCACTTGCCATTTGAATCGACGTTCCGCTAGGGCGGAGCGGGTCATTATAATTTACAGTAGGTACCCCTGACCGTGGTACTCAGGGATCCCTGTCCTAGACATGATGCAAACATTACCGGTTCAATCGTACAAACACAATCATCCACGGTGTCCAGGCCATCCAATCTTGTCATGTCATGTTCACTGTCAGGAGTGCGCCGCGTCGGGCCACTATCATGTCATGTCAAAAGTGCACCACAATGGGTCACCATCGTGTCCGGGAATAATTAATTTAGCACAAGTACACATATAATAATTAAATATTAAAAGGGGCAAGGGCTATGGGAGACTCATGCGGCTCAGGAAATTTCCATGCGGCCTGCAGTCACTTGGCCATATGCGGCTCGAGCAAAATATATAAATATGCATGCTAGCAGGCAAATGTATTTAATACATTAATATAATGCATTAATGTAATGCATTAATACATTAAATACATTACATTAATATATTTTAATATACAAAATATATTAATATACATTATATTAATATACACTAAATAATAAATAATATATTAATATATGCTAATGTATGCTTGCATGCATTAAAATATTGCATTAATATGCATGCGGCTGGTGGGAGTCATATGCGGCTGGGGCATTAAAATAATAATAAAATGCATTGAAGTAATGCATTTGTCCCATATGCGGCTGGCTTCTGCATTAATAAGGCCATGCATAGTGCATAATAATAATAAAAATTTCATTAAGTAATGCTTTAATATAATGCATTAGGAAAAGTGCATTATCTGATGCATTAGGAAAAGTGCATTCAAAATAATGCTTTAATACAATGCATTAGGAAAAGTGCATTAACTAATGCATTAGGAAAAGTGCATTCAAATAATGCTTGATCCAGATGCTTATGCGGATACTTTGATGCTTTAAAAAAAATGCATTGGAACAATGCATTAAATATACATGCTTGTCCTGATGCTTATGCGGCTACCTTGGTGCATTAGAAAAAATGCATTGGAACAATGCATTAAATACACATGCTTTTAGAATAGGCAAAAAAATATTGTATGCATTAGGCGCACGTTAGAATATTGCATGCAAAATATTGCATGCATATGCGGCTCATTAAGTGCCATATGCGGCTCATTTGTATTCCAAGCAAAATGTACAGGCTAGTGCATTTTGCTTGCTGGTGCAGGTGTTAATGCAATCATTAGCATATAGGCATTAATGCATGCATTAAATGGCATGCTTTAGAATATTCATTAATTAGTGTATGCATTAGAATATACATTAAAGTGGCATACGGCTAGCTACTGTACATGTTCGTGCAAGCAAGGCTTGCTAACCCACGCATTAAATAATGCATTAAGAGAACACATGCCTTAATAATTTAGCCTGCAAGCAAGTTTGCCAGCACATGCATTAAATAATGCTTATGCGGCTCACTTGGCAAGTTGCATGCGGCCAAGTGCTGAAAATGCCCATACGGCTCAGCAATTTCCCGTAGGTCAATTTGGACCAAACGAAATTTTCTGTAATCATGGGATCCTCAACTAGCAAATATGCAAGTTTGATAGATCCAAATTTCTGGAAACCGAAAATACCACAAAGCTAAATCTACAAGAATTTAACCATGGAAATGAAAATGCCAAGTACTAAAGTGGGTTAGAAACACATGAGGAAGACAATGGAACAATAAAAATGGACTTCTTTCATGAAGCAAGGTGCACTTGCCTAAGCTTTCTCTCTCTCTCTCTCTCCTCTCTCCCTCTTTCCTGTGGTTGAAGAATAATGGTGGAGAAGAAGAAGTAATGAAGAGAGAGAAATGTTAGTGGAATATTTAATGAAAGTGGTAGGTGGGAGTGGTTTGGTCCATACAAAACCGAACCATGCAAAACCAAGCCGAACCAAGTCAAGTCGGGCCGAACCAAATGAGGCATACAATACGGGTCTAAATATGTACACGTATACCCAAATACGTAATACGAACAATGGTCATTACAATCCGGGAGTGCATTACGTTCCCTACTTTCTCTGTTCTCATCCAGGGCATTCCTTATGGGTACTTCCAGAGCAACCGTGGGCTTAGGCAAGGTGACCCATTGTCCCCTTACCTGTTCACGCTGGTTATGGAGTACTTTACTTGTTTGATGGATCTGGCAGTGTACCGTGGACGGCTGGTACCTCTGTTTCGGAGGATGGTCCTCCCAGTTATCCACCTTATTTATGCTGATGTTCTGCTAGTCTTCATCCAGCCTTCGACGGAGGGGTTGCAGACGCTTGCGGCTATTATGGAAGATTTGAAGTCCTTTTCGGGTCTCCAGATGAACAAGGATAAGAGTAGGGTCTACTTCAGCTCCTTGTTCCCCCGGAAGGAGGAGCGGGCTGATGTGCTGGGTATCGCGAGGAGTGATCTTCCGGGCGATACTTAGGAGTGCCTCTCACAGTCAATTATGCGCGGGATCAGGATTGCCATAGTCTGGTGGAGTATGTCCATAGGAGAGTAGAAGGTTGGCAAGCAGCTGGTCTGTCATTTGGCGGTCGTATTGAGTTGGTCAGATCGGTGATCTCGGCTGTGGCCCATTTTTGGCTGCTCATCCTCCTTCCTGTGGCCACTATTCGGCGAATGGAGCGACTATGTGCCGATTTCATTTAGAGGCGAGGTATGCATGCGATCTCCTGGGACCAGCTATGTCGTCCTAGGAAGGAGGGAGGAGTGGGGCTCAGACCGCTACTGGAGATTAGGGAGGCTTCTGCACTTAAGCTGGCCTGGAGATTCATCAGCAGGGGATCTCTCTGGGCGGACTGGATGTACAGCAGATACGTAAAGCAGGACAGCTTTTGGACATGTTCTACTGACAACAACCATTCAGTCACGTTCAAGACTGTCTTGAGACACAGGGGGTGCTCAAGTCTGCTATCCGGAGGGTCATGAAGGACGGGTCGAGTACGGACCTCTAGCGGGATCCTTGGATAGATCGACGTTCGTTGTTGGACATCAGAGGAGCCCCGACTCATCAGGAGGACAGGCGTGGTCTGACGTGCAGTCGCATCATACGAAATGGGGAGTGGAGGCCGGATTCTTATCGGTTCACTGAGGAGCTGGGTGGGAGCATTTTGTCTATTGTCATTTATCCGACTTTGTCTGTGGATCGGTGGATTTGGGAGCCGACTGAAGCATCTTTAGGGACTGGAGAGTTTCAATTTCGTAGCTGCTACAACCTTATCCGGCGTACTTTCCCGTTGAGTTCTGAGTACGAGTTCGTTTGGTGCAAGGGTCTGGCCAGGAAGATGCAGTTGTGTGTATACAAGCTTCTACTGGGCCGCCTCTTGACTAGAGATCGCCTGAGTTCGTTTGGAGTGCAGGTTCCGGATCCCAAATGTGTGCTTTGCGGTTTGGAGCCTGAATCTATAAAGCATATCTTCTTCGAGTGCACTCTGACATGGCAGATCTGGTCGGAGCAGAGTCGTGTATTGGGAGTGTGCGCCTCCGAGAAATGTATTGGGAACATCATCACGGTGATCCGAGATAGCAGGGGTAGAGGACAGGACTGGTTCCGAACAGCCAGAGTTCGTCTGGCTGCTGCGGTTTGGCATGTATGGCGGGTGCAAAATCATCGGATCTTTGAGGGACTGGTCACCCCTCCAGTTGGCATTCTCCATAACATCGAGTTTGATGTAAATGCTATAGAGAATTGATGAGTGTTGAGTGAGAGTCCCACTCTGTTTGTATGTTGTAAGATTATGGCTTTTCATTTGGAATAAAATTCACCTTTTTTCCAAATATATATATATTATATATAATATATATATATATATATATATATTCTCATTATTATATTATTATTATTATTATTATATTATTATTATTATTATTATTATTATTATTATTTGAGAGGGAGAGGGAGGGGGAGCCGATATGAGCCATTCAAAGTTTTGAAGAAAGTTACCAGTGCAAAATTAATGTTGATGGAGCTACCAGTGCAAACTCAATTGCTACTGCTGCTGTGGCAGAGGCTACCGAGCCATTTTATTGGAGCTTTGTCATGGACTACAGACATATACTTCTGAGCAGTCTATGCAAGCAGAATTCCATGCAATCCATCAAGGTCTCAGTCTTGCCAAATTGTTGAAGGCTCAATCTGTCATCATTGAGCCGATTCTCTAACTGTTGTTAGAATATGAAAAGGAGAGAATTCTCTTATTCCTTGGAGAATTAAACATGGTCTAATACATTCTAAAAGATATGTCGCATTCCTGCACAATTGATTTCTCCTTACTAGGAGGACAGGGAATAGAGTCGCTCACATTCTTGCAGGCTTAGCTATTTCAGATAACATTAGTTCTTTTTATGAACAACTTTCCAAGTGTATCACTCAGATTCTTGCTGAGAAATGTATTTAAATCGCTTACTGTATTAGACATTTCTTAGTGTTTTAAATGTTTAAGTGGTTTTTAAAAAAAGAAGTGTTTAGAAGAAAGTGAGGTGCATTTGAGTAGGATTGTTGTCATCCTAAATTTTCGTAATAAATATTAAAAAAAGAAGAAAAAAATCAATTCCATGAGAATTCCTTGAGATCGACGAGGAAACATATTGTCCATATATTCTCGCCTCTAACAGAAAAATAGTTTCCAAACTTGTGGCTACCAAACAAAGAAAATGAACAACTTCTCTTTTCTGATATATTAAATATGAACCAAACATGGCCTTCCGTTTATCATCATCCAAGTATTCTTCCATCAGAGTGGAGCATACGAGAACTCTATAAAAAAAAATTATGGTTTTTCTGACCATGATATGATCATGCCATAGAAACCTAGACAGCCAAGTAATTGTACCTTTTAGTTTTCGAGAATGCAAGTCAAAGAGCAAAAACACTTCTTGTTGCATACTTGCATAAGGGTGCCATTTACAGAGTTTGTGAAAATAAGTTTCTTGTAAAATGGTGAATCAATGAATTAGTGCAATTAACAAATTTTAGAGAAATTCATTTATGTTTGTATCTAGTGAGATTAATGTCCATTCAATGCAATCAAATACAATAGCAAGAACAAATCATTTTTTGTCCCAATATTTTCGGGTCCCTAAGACCAAGGAATTTGAGGCATCCATTAAATTCTCAAGCAATTCTTTTTGTACTTTCTACTGTCTTGCTTCTAAAACAAATTCACATGAAGTCTACAACATCAAAACAAATATGAGAAGTGATCATAAATTCAAATGCGTCAACGTCCATCAAGACATCCAATTGAAGTCCCACTGCATTCTGAGCATTCCACGCCAGTGATTTCATATGACAACTGCGAC
Organism: Iris pallida; assembly: GCA_029216955.1. Classification (NCBI taxonomy): domain Eukaryota; kingdom Viridiplantae; phylum Streptophyta; class Magnoliopsida; order Asparagales; family Iridaceae; genus Iris; species Iris pallida. Next base: position 1,767,442 of record JANAVB010009598.1, read on the forward strand.
ATCAAAAAGAACAACAAACAAGTAATCATAAATTGAATGTGCCAAATCTCCAGCATGACATTCAATTAGATTTCCTCGCTACTTCCTAGAAATTCCACAAAATTTAACACCGACTATCGGCTACCAAATGCAACCTACGTCCTTTCTCCAGGCTTGGTACCAAAAGTAAAGGAAAAATTGATTTATGGTTTTTTTTTTTATTGGAAAATTACAATTTCATCAAAAAAAAAAATCTGTGTTTGAAAAAATCAAGAAAATTGAGAGAAAAAGTGAATCCTTAGAGCATCATTAGTAAGCTCCATCCCAATTTCTACATTCTACATTCAGAATCTAGAAGCTCATTCAGTAGAATAATAAGTTCCATGTTTGGTTTCAATTTCTACATTTTCGGGCCCAACCCACCCACAGGTGCTATAGGTTGGGCCCTTGAATTTCTAGATTCAGGATGTAGGAAATAATTTTACAGAATAGTAAGCTCCAATTTGGAGCCCAAAATTTTAAATCCTACATTTTTAATTTCTTGAAGCATTTGGCAGTTGGAGTTGGGCAATTGGGCCTGAACCATAAAGTACTACTATTCTTATGTAGTCACAACCCATTCCACAATTTACTTTCTAGTAATATTTTGGGCCTGAGATTGCATTTCTCAGCCCCAACTATTAATGATGCTCTTAGAGGAAGAAAATAAGTTTTGGGATTTGTGGGAGAAACCACTGTTTTCTCTATTTTTTCTCCTTTTGGGAATTAAATTTCTTTCCTCCTCTTTCCTTTCCTTTGGAATCCAAATAAAGGAAAGTAATCACTTTTCTTTTTGAAGGCTCCAATTCCGCATACCAAACGTGACCTAAATGATAGAACACAATCATATATATATATATAATATATATATATATAATATATATATATGTTGTGTGTGTGTGTGGTGTGTGTGTGTGTTTTTTGTAAATTTTCATCCAATATGTGAGGGAAAATTCTATAGGCACTTCAAAATTGCTTAGAACAGTCCAAATATTTTTTTCATGTTTATTTACAAGTTTGTCACTCAATTTTTTTCTTCAAGGCAGTTCAAATTTTTTGCTTTAGAACTGTCAACAAAGTTGATAGTCCTACCATAATGTATGACTGTCAACAAAGTTGATAGTCCTACCTTTGCTTTAGGACTAAAGTTGATAGTCCTATCATAATGTAGGACTGTCAATAAATTGATAGTCCTATAAAAGATTAGGACTATCAACAAAGTTGACTGTCCTAATTGAAACTCACTCTATAAGAGAGGACCGTCAACAAAATTGGCAGTCATAATTGAACTCACTGTCAGTATATTGAAGTCCCCAATCATTTAGGATTGTCAACAAATTTGACAGTCCTAAATTATGATAGGACTATCAGCTAGTTGACAGTCCTAATTGGAACTCACTGCCAACATATATTTTGTCTCACAATCCTTTAGGACTGTAAGGAATTTCTAAAGTCATGCTTATATACATGATTGTAGAAAATTCTACATTACATATCTAATCCAGAACTGTAGGATTTTCTACAGTCCTACAGATACTATAGGACTGTAGGAAAATTCTACAGTCCTATATATACTATAGAATTTTAGAATTTGACTACAATGCTGTTGGTTTGAAGCTCGACTGTCGGCTCTATTCGATTTTTTGAAACCCTAAATTTAACTTTTAGGGTTCGAAAATTCGTATATCCCCCGTAAATTGGTTTAAAACTATTTTATCTAACTATTTTAGGCATTGTTTGCAATTGGAGGAGATGGAGAAAAAGGGATTTGAAAATTTGAAGAAAGAGAATAGAAATTTAGAATCAAGAATTTTTAGAATGTTTGGTGGGTTAGATAGCCCAAAGTAAATTTAGGACTATCCTGAGTAAAATTGCAAAAAATGGGATTGTTCTGAAGTAATAGGCTGTCCTAAGCAAGATATGAAGTGCCTTTAGAATTTTTCTATGTGATTGATATGTGATTGTGTTCTATCATTTAAATCGTGTTATATATATATATATATATATATATATATAATATATATATATATATAATTATATATATATATATTGGGTCCTTCTACAATACATCCCATGGAAAAATTTGTATCGATACATCCAAAATCTGAACCATTGGATGGTTCGGATTGAATATAGATAGGGAACATCATTTAATGCTGATTTTGACTTTTGACCTCTATTAATAGTCTAAGAAAAGTTATTTACCCAAACCATCGGATGAACATCCAATGGTTCAGATTTGGGATGTATCGATACAAATTTTTTCATGGGATGTATTGAAGAATTTTCCATATATATATATATATATATTATATATATTATATATATATATATAATATATAATATATATTTCCATATATAATATATATATATTATATATATTAATAATATATATATATATATAATATATTTTTTTTTTTTTTTTTTTTTTTTTTCCCACACAGAACAATCACATATATAATCACACACATATATATATAATATATATATATATATATTATATTAGAACACATCAAAATGTATGTTACAGATACTTTAAAATATATATGTATATATATATATATATATATATATATATATATATATATATATTAGAAACACATCAAAATGTATGTTGACAGATACTTTAAAATATATATATAATATATTATATAATATATATATATATATATATAGAGAGAGAACACATCAAATGTATTTGACAGATACTTTAAAATATATATATATATATATATATATATATATATATATATATATATATATAGACACATCAAAATGTATGTTGACAGATACTTTAAAATAACATATGACCAACACAATCCTTTAGAATTTCCCTATGTGATTGATATGTGATTGTGTTCTATCATTTAAATCGTGTTATGTATATATATTCCACATAGAACAATCATATATATATATATATATATATTATATATATTATATATATATATATAATAACACATCAAAATGTATGTTGACAGATACTTTAAAAATAGGAAAAGTTTGGTTTACAACCAAACTTTTACAACCTTTTTACAACTTACACCCATTTGCTGGCATGTGGGCCAGGCCACCACCTGGCCCACATGTCAGAAAATGGGTGAGTGGTTGTAAGAAGGTTGTAACTGTAGCATTGTTCAACATATGACCAACGCAATCCTTTGAGCAGGTCAATTGATAGCTGAAGAAACACAGTTAAATATCTACTGCAGCTCAAGACCACCTGGGTACACTTGGGGGGTATTTGATTGCCCATGAATAGAACCATTGCATCAAATGTTGCAGCAGTCGAATCATTTTCAGTATCTTGATTGCTGTAACAAGCGCAGCTGAAAGTAGCTCGTTGCATCATTTTCCCTTTCATGTTATAAAAGACCAACCAAACAATTCTGTTTCTAGCAACAAAAGCTATGTATGCAAGCATTAGACATCTCATTTGTAAATATTAGTTTCCTAGCAACCAACCAAACACTGGATATGCAGCGCTTGCAACCGCAAATGTTGCATGGTAATAATGTTTACAGACAACCAGTCACCCCCCTGGACAAAGTAGAAAATTATGATATAAAAAAAGTCTGAAAAGAACCAATTCCATTTGTTTTGTAGCAAGACAACATAGTAGCTGAACAAAGACATTATTTCATGTTTTCATTCATGATAACTGAGAGATTCAAAAGCTAAAACAAACAGACAGATGTTTCATGTTTATACAATCCAAGAATTATCTCATGGAAACGAAACCTACAACCTGATACTGAAGGCCAGGCACCTTCAAACCCGGGTATGAATCCCCAATTACCTGTTAAAAAAAGTAAAATGAATTAGCATAGAGAGCTTGACTGGGCAAAAATAGCATGTTTCCAAATTGTAAGTTCGGATAGATGAAGGAACAATCAATATGCTCTAATATCAATGGATATCAATAATACAAAAACAGCCAAGAAACATAAGAGTTACAATCATTATCTCGAGGAAACAAGGTTCTAAGCCCTCCATCCAAACTTAAACATGAGTTGAACCATCAATACCTGGTCACATGCTGAAGAAATCGTTCAGAAGTTATGTGCGAAAAGACAAAGGCAGGCATATCACTGTTCCAAACAACCACTTCGTGTTAGGACTCGGGGTCTCCACAAACAGCATCCCAATGCCACTAGTCTCCTACAGTCCTACTGAATGCAAGGTCTCTGGAGGGTCAAGATGTAGTTACGGTTTCCACTCTTACAAAACAATACTAACAGAAGACTGCAGAACATGTACCAACATAACCTTGTTTGAACAAAAAATGCCCTTCAAAAACCCTTTTCACAATAGACTTGGAAGATGAGATAGGATTTCATATTTATATTAAAATTAGGCATATCAAGGGATATGGAGTACCATATTACAGTCTTACAGAGGCATCTCAAAAGTCGTTTATATTAACATGTGCATTGTCATAAAACAAATGTAATCATTATTTGTATAAATAAAAAGGGTTTTTTTCCTATAAATAAAATTAGGCTAGAAGGAAGAACGGATAGTTGTTTTTCATCCTTCTGAATAACAATTATAATGGGAAAAAAACATCTCCTTATTTCCAAAACATTGTACGGTATCATCAAACAAAACGAACTATAAATTTAGATTAGGGAGTCCAATGTTGTGCTCCGCTAGGGGCCTTCACCCTCTACCAAATATAGTCCAAAAGTGAGAAAACCAAATAGTAAAGGGAATTGAATCTTAGTTCCTAATATTTTATCCTGGCATATATACTTTGGGTTTTCTAACAACAATCTGGTTTCACTATCTGATTTCTATAAATAGGTGGGCATAATACAGGCTTCTCAAGGTTCCCATAGGAGAAATCAATACATTGAAAGCTAGGAAGCAGGGAGTCAAGGACACTCCACATTTAGTGACATAGACGCGCAAATTTTTTCCACGGTTAGTGATTTGTCCATATTGTATTGGTGTATATGCAAACTAGACAGAAGTCTACACTTCCATATCAAGGTATTAAATGCCGGAAGTCAGGTTCATGTCAGATGTTGGATATCGAGCAAGTGGGGGTAAAGAACAATCCCAGGCATACATATCAAGATACTTAAATATGCAAGTAATATACTAAATGTCCTAGAACTACCAGGATATGGATATCGAGGATAAAGGAGTTGGAGTGGAGAAAGCTTACTCGGTGGTTCGGTGGTTGACAGATGAGGTGGCACCGAAGGAAGGAGGAGCTGACGCGCGAGAGAAATCAAGGAAGAAAAGCTAGAGAGTAGAGAGGATCTGGAGAGCAAGGTAGTCAAAGGTGCAAGGCGCACTCGAGGTGCAAAAGGTCCATATCGTTCTTGGCGCAGGCACATTAAGCGTGTCCGAGCGAAACAAGATGCAAAAATAAAAAATTAATAAAAATATACATAAATAAATAAATTTGTAAGGTAAGAAATAAAACCAAATAACATATTAAAACCAACAAAAATGTTAAAACATAACCAAGTGAATTGAAAGAGCAGTAGTAGCACGTAGTCAACAGAACTAACAAGAATTTGTATCTTCCTACCACATTTTAGTAAATTTTTGTTTTTCCAGTTCAACTGTAACCAACTCTGGAAACCGTGGAAAGGGATAACTCATTTTCATTTGTATGAGCTCAGGGATATCTCTCGATCTCGAAATTATATATATATATATATATATATATATATAGTCCCCGTGGCCGTAGCCCGTTGGGAACGGTGGAGCACCCCGGCGCAGTGGCGCGGGTTCGAGCCCCCTTGGAGGCATGCCTCCAAGCACCATTAAGAAGTGGACACCCTCAAAAAAAAAAAAAAAAAAAAAAAAAAAAAAAAAAAAAAAAAAATATATATATATATATATATATATATATATATGGACACGGATCAAAAGTCCCGAAGCAGCCCCGCCAAAGCCCAGCCCCCCTGCACCATCGGATTGGGGGGCCCGCGCGTGCGCGACCGCTCGATCCAACAGTCGAGGGCGACGGAGCTCCGCGGACGGGGATCTGGATCTTATATATATATATATATATATATATATATATATTATATATATATATATAAGGCACACCTTTTCTTCTTTTTTTGACTTGTTAAAAAGCGAGTCTTGGGTGTGCCCGAAGAATGACGCCTTACCTAGTAAGGTAAGGTGCGAGGCGCAACTGTTACGCCTTGCTACGAGGCGTGCCTTTGACTACCATGCTGAAGAGTAGATCTTGCAAGAAAAACTCAAGAGAAAGATGCTAGAGGGTAGAGAGAGGAAAGGGGTTTACAGCTCACACACCCGGATGGAAAGCCTTGCCAAATAGAGAGGGGAAGGGGGCTTAGAATTAGGGCTTCTTTCACGTAGAAACTTGAACAAATGAGAGAGGAAAGAAGAGAGAATGGTGAGTTTATATATTTTAATAACATTTTCTTTACTTTCACGTTAATCGATGTGGTTTAAAAAAAATCTACCATTAACCCTGGCCAACTTATGCCACAATTGGCCAATTTTTCACACGTCCGGTATCAACCAACAAGTCAAGAATAAATGTCAGACATGTTGCTTTGATGTTGGAAATTATGATATATCGGTCTACACATTTAATACAAGGCTCCCTGTTTAAGACAAATAGAAGGGGGGGAAAAACTCATTTTACCACTCTGAACTGGGAACCATCCTATAATATATACCAGTCTTCCTATGGGTATTGATTTGTGACAATACCCCATATCCCATGCAAATTTAAGTGTGAATTGCCACAACTTATCAGATGTCCAAACCCAAACTGCCTGTCCAAAATGACTATTTCCATGCAAATCCTTAATATTGTTCTTCAGACAAAGGAGAAGTTGACATCTCTATGAGGTTGCTATCTAGATACAGAGACGATCCTATTACCATGAGTTTCTTACCTCCCAACACTGCAAGAGAAATGCAACCGAATATATCTATGAGTCTACCTCCTGGTAGCCAAGGATCAAACAAAAATCAAGTCCCTGCTATGTGCATCTCAAAACATTTTTCCACGTAAAATAAGCATTTATCTATGCTCATAGCACAAGTTATTATCTACACACATCTACCTGCTATTCATTTGCCCCCATAAAGAATTCTCCTTTAAAAATTCTCCAAAGAAATTCCAGACAATAAACCTAGCCAGAATTTTGAAGTCTTCTCTCACTTCATACCTCTGCTCTTAGTTACAAATGGCCTCCCATCATATCGAAGAGAAAATTAGCACACATCTTTTGTATAATATCCATGGCTAACTTCGGAAACTAAAAGGAGTCAATCCATAAATTGATATAGGAGACATAACTATCGGTTTAGTCTCCCAGAAAAGGATAGAATGTGTCCTTACCATACCTCTATGTTCGATTTAATTTTCTAGACATGTTTTCTTATTTGTCTAATACTCCAATCCATAAAGCATGGATAGTATTATCATCATTTTCCGTCTCTCCATCATGATCAATGATTGATCTTAAATGCAGAAACTATCACTCCTCTAGTATCTCTTCTCCATCTATATGTACTCCTACCTCATTTCTCTTCGACTTCTAGTTCAAGTTACATTTCATATACTCTATTTTCGTCCTATTAATTTTAAAACCATGATATTCTAAAGTTATTCTTCTTGCTCATATTTTAGCATCTAATCATTTTCTACTCTAATAATCAGCAAAATATTATAGTAAACACAATACACCACAGAACCTCTTTGAATATGCCTAGTAATTTCATCCATAACTAGCGCAAAAAAGGTGCGTAAAAAAAGGTAAGAACTTAACTTTGATGCTACTCAACTTTGATGCTTGATTAAGCCAACAATGATCGAAAATGGTTCATTATCTCCTCCAATGGATTGCCCGTTTGTGACTCTGTCATGCATATCCTTAATACTATGGCTACTAAAGACTTAGGGTCGTTTGGATATGTTTTCTGAAATTTGATTCTGAAAACAGTTTTTGAAAGTAATTTATAAAGTTGTTTTCTGAAAAGAGAAATTCTGAGTTTGCGTTTGGTTACTTTTTCATCTGAAAATTAATTTTAGAAATAAAAGTTGAATATTCTGTTTGGTACAATATTTAGAAAATAACTTTTCTGATAAAATTTTATAAATATTTAAGTTATGTTAAAAAAATTACAGCATTCTTGCTGTGTCCACCAGATATAAATTGTGTCATCTGTGTGTCCGGCCTCGGATCCGACTCTAGCGTATCCACACCCATTTTCTGTGTAAGATACAAACACAACAAAAAAAATCCAGCAGAAAATTAAACTATGCCCTGTGTCCGTGGATCCGACCCCGAGGACACAATACAAGCCCTGACACCAGACACAAACATCCACAGCCCGACGACGGATCGAGTACAGCCCTGACACCGAAGAACTCCGGGCACTGGTCTGATCTGACGCCGCCAACCTGATTGAGTACCGCCATCGCCACCCGTAGCTGACGTGGCGAGAAGAGCCGCGAGCATCTACTCAGTGTCGATCAGTGACTTACCCAGTCACTTGCAGATCCGCGCCTCTTCCGGAGCCGCTCGACAGCAGCATCCCCGGCGGCTCGTTCTTCCCAAGGATTCGACACGGGCCACGTGCTCCCTCGACGAGATCCGGCACTCCGTTGCCGAGAAGGTCTCGAAGTTTCCTGTAAGTTCTTCACCCTCCCTTCCTCTCTTATTTTCTTCCATTTATTTTTCATAAAGAGGAGGGGAGCCTCTGAGAGTGTATAGAGAGAGATGGTGAAGAAGAAGACGAAGAGGAGGAGGAGAAGAAGAAACGTTGAGTAGAAAAGGGAAGAACGTGCAGAGAGAGAGGAGGGGACCCTGATTTTTTCTTTCAGAAAGAGGAGGTCCACCACGTGTTCCTCCATTCCAAAATCACACTCACAAAACCCCTTTTTCTTCCTCTGAAACTTGTTTTTAAACTTCGGTTTTTCAAAAAAAAATTTGGAATGTGAAGTTATGGAATGATGCAGCCAAACACTTTTTAGATGTATTTTGACGTTTAAACTCAAAACATCAATCAAAAACTGACAACCAAACAGACCCTAGTTTCTTCTCCAAATTCCACTACATTATTCCCTAGGAACTGTGTAAGATTTCTCTAAGTCAATTATTCTCTCTAAAAGTTTAAATTAATCTTCTTAGCAAGTAAATGGCTTCCTAGTAGATCTTCGCGGCACAAAACCAAATTGCTTATCTGAAATTACTCTTTGTTCTCCCAAAGTTTTCTGGTATACTCATAAGCTTAATTATGCATTAGTCGGTACAACTTTGTCTATCTCCCTTATTTTCATAGATACTATATAGTACTAACTTTTCACCCATCAAGCGTCTACCTAGTCCTTAGGATATGGTTGAATGAATTACTAAGCCACAATTCTTTATCACCTGCACATTTCCCAACCTCAATAAGAATAGCATTAGATCCTACCACTCTTTCCATTTTCAATTTCTTTAAAGCATCCTTAATTTCATAAATCCTCATTTTACGAGAATGGCAATAGTAATATACACATATTACATATAAATGAAAATTGTGACCATAAGGTATTTATGTATTTATTGATGAGATTAAAATGGGTGTGGTAAGTACAATGGCAATAAAATGGAACATAGGTTTTGTTTACTGAAACGGAAGATGAGGCTTAAAAGCAGGGCTGGAATAACACCTACAAACTAATTAAGAAGGGAGAGGAGAGCCAAAGATAAAGATCAAGTTGCACATAGTAGAAGATATCACACTGCTATCCAGTGAATAACGTAAAACTAACATGGTGGAAAAAGGAAAGGACAATTCTGGAAGTTACCGAATTAGGACTCCATCAAAACAACAATTTCAGTTATCCCGATAGCGAACATGCATGTAAAAACTCCCACATGGATAAGCAATTGCATAGAGGTTCCAAACAGAAAGGGGTTACACAAGACGACACAAAATAGCACCAAAGAAAAAATCTTGGACGCAGAAGGTACCCTGAATGTAAGAAAATACAATTCATGGCAGATCTATGCAGCATAACTACTGTGAAAAAAAGTTGATAAGAAGTATTACCTATTACTACTTACATTTGATGTATTAAGAATAGTAAATTATATATAGCATTATTTAAACTCTAACATAGTGAACTTTTGAACCATTGAATATCAATTTTACATTTTCCAATATAAAAAAAAATCTAGACAAAAGAAGACTTAAGAAAAATTGATAAGATTAGACAAGAGACGATCGGCATGTCAGCTATATTGGAATGGAGAAACATCAAAATCAGAACCATAAAAGGTATCTTGAGAGCTTGAATATCCAGGAGCTTTAATGGGCTAACACCAAGGATACTCGGTGAAATAATCACAAAGAATGACCTTCCAGTCCCAATGAGCTAACACCAAGGCCAAACTTCAGCTGATATTCATACCCTCAAATTGCTGTTGACTTTCCAAGTTGCCATGATGTATCTCATTTGAAAAGCTGGGTTTGATTAGTACAGATAATATAGCAAGAGAGGAAGGCTCTAAAACTTAGCAGATGACAAACTCTAAGCGATACAGGGAATGCCATTTTGGTGAAATTGCACGAATTCTACGAAATACCCATTACTAAAAAAGAACCCTAAATCACAAATTAGTCATTCGATCACAATTCTACGGAATATACGTTACTTAAAAAAAACCTAAATCACAAATTAGTCATTCAACCACAATTCTACAAAATATCCATTACTAAAAAAAAGCCCTAAATCACGAATTAGTCATTCAATCACGACCTATGAAATACCCATTACTAAAAAAAAAGCCCTAAATCACAAATTAGTCGTTCAATCACGATTCTACGAAATACCCATTACTAAAAAAGCCCTAAATCGAGAAAACCCATGATCCCAAATCCCCAAATCAACCTACCCAACAAACATGCATCACTCTCCACCATCGATCAAAATTCCAGGAAATCGCGAGGAAGAAAAAGAAGGAGAGGGATCTCACCATGGGATCAAGAAGCGTTGGCGGTGGAAGGGATGAGAGGGATCCTCCCTCCTCCTGCTTCATCTGCTGCTTCCTCTTCTCTTCGAGCTCGCGGATCTTCTGCATCTGGAGGAGGCGCTCCATGACGAGCTCGTACTCGCACTTCTCGTAGGAGTGGCGCTCCTCCTCGCACTTCCACGGGAGGTACAGCTCCCTCTGCCTGCACCTGTTGAGCGGGATCAGGAGGTGCGCACACTGGTCGCGGTACGCCATGGGGACCTTGTTCTCCACCATCTCCTCCTGCGTCGCGATCATCGGCTTCGACGAACCCAGCTTCACCCCCTCCCACTCCGACGTCATTGCTTCTTCTTCTGAAGAAGAACGATGATGTTGGTGATGGTGATGGTGATGGTTTGTGAATTGGTAGGGATTGCCTTCTTTGAGAATTGAGGGCTCTCTATTGGTTAAATTGTTGGGCTGGTTTGCCTGGATTTGAACATTTTGGGTCAGTTTAGATGCAATTATGTTTCCTTCACAATTCTCTTCGGAAAGTTCTACGGGCACTACATATTTTAGGCAAATGTTAAAGGCCACCCCCAAATTACTAAGGGCCACCAACTTAAAAAATTTAAAAAAATTACAAATTTGTCATTTTCAAAACACTAAGGGCCACCATCTTTTTCCTTTGTCTTCTTCCTTTGTCTTCTTCCTCTTTTCTCAATCCCCAAGCCACTTCTCTCAATCTCCACCCCCATTGTTGTCCCCACCTCCACCATTGGTGTCCCCAAACCGCATCGTCTATATCCTTTGTCTTCTTCCTCTTTATCCAGTTTTAACCCAAACCGCATCACTTCGTGGAAGTCTATATCAAATGCATACATTTACCCATATATGTGCAGCATTTAGTATATAATACCAACCTGTAAATTCTCACTGAATCTCAAACTCTTGATAACAGAATAATTTCGGCGACCTTTACTAGATTTTCTCAGGAGGGGCTCAAGAAACGGAAGCAAGTTCTGTTAAATAGATATGACAAAATTTAAAGTCAAAAGATAAGGCTAATTATAAGGGCACATCCTTTTTTACTCGGGGCTAGCCAGGCTTTGAGGAACTTTTACTCGGGCTGTCCAAAGTTTTTATTCAGGGGGCTGCCCAAACCCCACAGCCCCCCCCAAATCCCAAAAATCACTCTCATTTCAAATTTTCCCTCCCTCTCTTCACAAACCCTATTTTTCCTCCTCCTCTTCTTCTTTCTTCTTCTCCACGATTTCCCACCTCTCTCTCCATTTGTTTTACGCAATTGTCAGGGTTAGGGTTTCGATCCATCTCCACCATTTCCTTCGTCTTCACCATTTTCCAACGATCTCTCCCTACGATGGCACGCAAACGTTCCTCTCAATCAAGGTAAGAAACCTAATACTTAAAGTTGTCAATTCCCCCCCCCCCCCCAAAATCCTATTAATTTAGTTCGAAAAACCCAAGTATGGAATGATAGTTAGACCTCTCGAGTCGACGACTGTCCATGTTTCTGGCAGTCCTATGTACTGTTAGGACTGCCAGAAAGAGAGGCAGTCCACTTGTACAGCAAGTATTACACAGGACTGCCGCACTTTGTGGCAGTCCTTTATGCATAAAGGACTGCCACTAAGTGCGGCAGTCCTGTGTTATACTTGCTGTACAAGTGAACTGCCTCTCTTTCTGGCAGTCCTATGTACTGTTATGACTGTCTGAAAGTGAGGCAGTCCACTTGTACAGCAAGTATAACACAGGACTGCCGCACTTTGTGGCAGTCCTTTATGCATAAAGGACTGCCACAAAGTGAGGCAGTCCTGTGTTATATTTGTTGTACAAGTGGACTGCCTCTCTTTCTGGCAGTCCTAACAGTACATAGGACTGCCAGAAAGAGCGGCAGTCCTGAATTGAGAGTCTTGTTTGATGTTTGCTAAGTATTAATCGATTGATATTAAATATTCGTAGTCACGACCCGACTCCGAAGACGAAGGACGTTGACGTCGAGGGTGGAAGAAAACGTCCTACCGCATCGGAGCGGAAGGCACGTGAAGCTGAGCGGGTTCGCGAAAAACCAATAACGATAAGTGAACCGGCGGCACCCTCTCAGACTGCACCACGTCGAACCAAACGCGTTGCAAGTAAATCGAAGCAACATAAGACTCGTCCTGATTCTTCCACCTCCGATGATGATTTGCCCATTGTTCATAGAGGGAGGGACGATGATTCCGGACCTTCTCACGCGAAGGCCGCTTCTGATAGAGCTGATCCGGAAGTGAGCCCAATCGGTTGCTCACTATTGACGTCCCTGCCTAACCACATATCTTACCAAATTTGGAAGGGTCTGGCAAGTTCATTACCTTAGATGTAAATTGACTTTTGAAAATAGTAGTTATATTTTATATTTATATTTTCTTTATTGTTTTATTTTCAGAAAAGCTCGTGTATCTTGCGGGTCATTAACCACGCTAAGATGTGTACATGGAATTTTGACAATTTGAAAGAAGGTGTGAAGGCCAAAATCATCCCCACTGGGTTGCAGCATATTGCGAAACACTCGTATAAGATCTTGGATCACGTACTGATCTCTGCGTTTGTGGAGCGGTGGCATCCCGAAACAAACAGTTTCCATTTCTCTTCCGGGGAGTTGACGATCACCCTCGACGACGTCCACCACATTTTGGGACTTAGAGTTGATGGTGGTCTAATGCTGATGAATTATTCTACGGGCGACTTTGAGATGTATGACGAGATGGTGGAATTGGTCGCCAATGCACTCGGTATTGAGGCAGAGAATTTTGTTAGTCTCCCCGAGTTTGAAGTTGTACGGAGTTCCTTTGAGTTTTCTTAGGAATGCACACATTGATGATGATGACGATGAAGACGATAAAGATGACAATGAGGACGACGCCAACGACGATGTAGTGGCCCGGGCATACATGTATTTCATCTTGGGAGCCGTCTGCATTCCGGACAAGTCCGGAACCTCGATTCACGCCAAATATGTTAACAATTTTATGAACTTAGGCACTGTAGATCAAATATCATTTGGAAGCGGTATACTAGCTTATTTCTACCGCGAACTTGGCGCTGCATCTAGAGTCGGATCGAAGACTATAGCTGGTTGTCAAACTCTGCTCCATGTGAGTCAAGTAAATCGTACTTTGTTTATAGTTTAAATAAAATTAGGTCGATTAATAGTGTGTGTCATCTACATTTCATGTACAAGTATGGATATACGAACATTTTCCGATGCTAAAGAGGGCTACTCTTAACAAAGACTATGATGAGCAGCTACCTAGGATGTGCAAGTGGAATCCAGTTAAGATAGATAGCAGACATCCGCATACTTTAGCTTCCCTGCGTATCGCACTTGAAGATATGAACGAAAAGGAGGTGAGACAATGCTAACTTAAATTTTCATTTACTTAGGATTTCATTATAGTGTAAAATAGTAACTTCTTTGGTCTTGATTACATATACTATGATGTAGATTATTTGGCATCCATATAAGGATCTTCGAAATAGTTCTCGTCCGTTGCAAGGAGTTTCACTATTTCAAGGTCTGATATCCTGTCAAGAAATTGAGGAGCCTCATATGCCAGAGTGCTTCGTCATTTTGGCTACGTGCAAACTATACTGGGCACTTTGAATTTGAGGACTTCTTCAAAAGGGAACAAAGCATCAACCTATGTCCCGCCGGACTACCGTTGGGGCTCTTACTTCTTCACTGAGTGGCAACGTTATGTAGTTGGTGAAACTTTACGACGTCCGGTGGAGCAGATGTGGGATTGTGCTGATGAATATATGAATTATGTAGAGGCCAAACATGGTATGATGTTGAATCCAAATACGCGAGGTGTTGAAGTGCCGGTAGCTGCTCCTCTACCAAACAGGGCATGCCTGCTTGACGCACTGCAAAAGATGGCAAGTAGTATTTTTTTGAATTAATGTTTACCAGTATAGTAACCTGGCTAATTTGGACCCTTAATTTTTCCTTCAGGCTTCGAAAGTAAGAAACTTGGAGAAAAGTCTCGTGCTGTGCAAGGAAGAGAACTACGTCGACGTTGCTAACCAGATACAGAACATCGCATCGGACTATCCGTTTCTCGAAAACGAGTGACGGACTAAGATGCGTCATGAGAAAAATTACTTGCTTGTTCTTGTTTGAACAATTTGTGTGCCGCTTTTGTTGAACTGTGTTTCGAATACTTGTTGACGTCTTGGTTGTAATATGTTTTGAAGACTTAATGTCGAACTCTGGTATCATTTTGTTGTATTATGCTTTCTTTGTAATAGGTTTTGAATACTTCATGTCGAACTACCGTATCATTTTGTTGTAATATGCTTTTGTTGTAATAGGTTTTGAATACGTAATGTCGATCACCTACAGATGTTTCCTGAACATTGCAAGTTCTAAGTAGGACTGCCAAAAAATCTGGCAGTCCATCGTGAATGAAGGACTGCCAGAAAAATCGGCAGTCCATGTTAGAACTTGCTGTGAACAAGGACTGCCCAGTTTCCTGGGCAGTCCTTGTTCACAACAAGTTGTAACTAGGACTGCCCAGTTACCTGGCAGTCGTTCATTCACGATGGACTGCCAGGGAACTGGGCAGTCCAAGTTAGAACTTGCTGTGAACAAGGACTGTCCAGGAAACTGGGCAGTCCTTATTCACAGCAAGTTCTAACTAGGACTGCCCAGTTCCCTGGCAGTCCTTCATTCACGATGGACTGCCAGAGAACTGGGTAGTCCTACTTAGAACTTGCTGTGAACAAGGACTGCACAGGAAACTGGGCAGTCCTTGCTCACAGCAAGTTCTAAGTAGGACTTTCCAGTTCCTTGGCAGTCTTTCATTCACGATGGACTGCCAGATAACTGGGCAGTCCTACTTAGAACTTGTTGTGAGCAAGGACTGTCCAGTTTCCTGGACAGTCCTTATCCACAGCAAGTTCTAACTTGGACTGCCCAGTTCCCTGGCAGTCCTTCATGATGGACTGCCAGAGTTATGGGCAGTCCTGGTAAATGTGATACTCAACTGTAAATGTGATACTCAAATGTCATACCAAAATAAACTTCCTTCTTCTTCTTTACAAAATGATGTAAAATAGTGTATATGAGTAGGACCAAAGATATAAACATCGGCATAGGACCAAATATTTACATTTCTTTTGACAACCACATTCTTCGGTATAGACATAATGTTTATCCTTGTTTCTAGTTACAAAATGTGACAAAACTATCGGTGTAGGACGGAAGAAATGTTTATCCTTCTTTCTAGTTACAAAATGTGACAAAACTATCGGTGATGCTCCCCACTATCAGTCAATCAATACATCATAGTGTCACGCCCCAGAACCAGAATACTGGAGAGCGGGGGCAGACATAGCCAGCTACGTATAACGGAATGGAATCCACACCGCTATACGGTCACGGCTGTCTAGATATGTGAGAGTTTCACTACAATCCATCAGTCTCTTAAGGTCATAAAATAGCCTATTGTCTCAATCTCAACCAACTAATAATAATTACAATATATCAGATCACCAAATATACAATTGTAAGGCGTCCCAAACATTACATATCCAGATGATCATGAAGCTAGTCGTTACAAAATGTGAGGACTAGCAAGAGTTCAGTCATACATGATCAACCCCCGGGGCTTGTCAATCATGTTACAGCCTGTAGGCAGACAGTAAGTAAGTACAATCGAGCTAACACTTGCTCGTTGGCTAAACGCCTCAAAAGAATACATATTATAGTGGAAGAACAAAAAAACCCATTCGATGCCCTGGTTACGCCTGGTGACCACCATCGGGCTGGAAGACAGGTAGATCCTTTGCTGCTGCTCCGGTATCTGGCCATACAAAACCAGCTGGGTCAGACCCCAGGAAGAGCAAGTGCCACAAAGGAGGCCACAAAATAAGAACCAAAGCCAGCAATTAGCACAATAATATAATTACATATAAGAGACAGTAGTTTAAGAAAAGCATAATGGGTAATTATAAAAGACAATCTTGCATAGAATCACTAAAAGACGGGACATATGGAAAAGCATGACAGGATGATATACGATGAGATAACCATGGGACTATTCAGATAGCTAGGTTACAGCCCGTAAACCAAACAAGGACCGGGGTTGTAACCCTTCGTCTGAACGGAACTTGGTTTCTCTCACCATTTATCGGCAAGATAAATATAAGAAATCAGGTCAAGTAACAATCTGGAGAGACAATCATTATAGTGACAATCTGGAGTGACAATCCTTATAGTGACAATCTGGAGTGACAATCATTATAGTGACAATCGGAGTGACAATCATTATAGTGACAATCTGGAGTGACAATCCTTCAATCATTCTGGTACAATCTTACAATCAATCAATTCTAGACAATACTATACTGGACTAGACTCCATCCAAGCAATCACGGCCAATCATTGCCTACGGCTTTCTACATTAACTAACTAGGGTTATCACAATCCTAGTTACTAGCAAGATGCAATGAGATGCTCCAAGTAGTCACAGGCCCTGCAGCTATCCAGGTTATCCAACTAAAATAGATCAAACCATGCAAAATCCAAAAATAGGAAAACTTAGATCTAGAGCAATGGAGACACCAAATCACAAAAAGCCAAGAACTAATGTTGATCACCATGTCCTAATCTAGCTAATGGACCAAGAAAATAGGGTTCTCATGAAGTGGCAAGGTGCACTTGCCTATGGGTGGAGAGTTGTGGAGGAAGGAGAAGAGAAGAAAATAAATGGTGGTGGTAATGAAGAGAGAGAGTGGTAGGTGGGGATTATAAAGAGGGGGGATGTGGTGTGGATGAGGGGTAGCATAGGCTAAGGTGATCCAATACCTATTAAACCCAACCAAACCAATCCAAACCAATTAAAACCGAGCCATGACAAAACCCAAAATACGAGAAATACTAAAATTCCATAAGTTGAGAAAAATAAAATATATGCCAAAATTCCAGATACGAATATAAATACGAAATACGGGAATGAGGGTGACAACTCTACCCACCTTAAAAGAATTTCGTCCTCGGAATTTAATCAAGGAGCTAGAGATTGTCACGATAAGCTATACTAAGCACAGGCTACACTAAGCAGTTCAATCATACAATGCAAGCAAGGAAGGGAAAACGTAAGGCATAAGGAAGATATTATACCTCACGAGTCAAACAAGTAGGGATAACGTGATCGGATATCATCCTCACACTCCCACGTTTGACTCTCCCAAGGAGCGATGAACGCAAGCAACATGAACTAAACTGATAGTCTTGCGCTTGAGGTCTCTCCCCTTGGTCAAACAGGGACACGGGCCTATCCTCATACGAAAAGGTTGGTACCAATAACCAGTTTCGAATGACCTAGGATATGGCTCGGGTCCGGGATGTACCGTTGTAATTAGGATACATGAAATACGTCATGCACCCCGCATAATGACGGTAGAAAAGCAAGATGAGAGGACACATATACCTCTCGGTCGATTCTGAACCTGAGCCTGGGCTAGGGCAAACTGCCGCGGGTTCTGCTGCTGGAACACTTGGGCCTGAGGTGGCAATGGCCTCGGCAACGGGAACTGCTGTTGCTGGTGAACTGGAGCTGGTACTGGTGCTGGTGCTGGTGCTGGTGCTGGTCCCCTAACCGAGGGACTAGATACTGTTGATGCTGAATCGACTCTGAATGGGCAGGACCCCACCCTATGGTCCGGTGCCCCACACAACAAGCATAATCCCAACGCCTTGCGATACTCCGCTACCACGTGTCCAGGCTTCCCACAATAAGAACAGCCTACGGCGGAAACTGCGCTTGCTTCTGTTTCTGCTGAGGGTACGTCGGGGTCGAGTACTGGACCGACGTAACTGAGGTTGCTTGCCTCGGAGTTCCAATAGTCAAAGCCCTAGCTGTCGGGGCTGGTGCTGAAGACTAATTCATTTGACGGTGGGACCGCTTCCGACCTCCGGTCCTGTCCACTATTCTCTGGGAGGTATACTCATGCCTCCTAGCTGCTCGCAACACCGCATCATAGGTCTGATGCTCGAACTGTTCTACTGCCAATATAATCTCTAGGTGAAGTCCTTGCTGGAACCTCTGCGCTCTGTCAAACTCGGTTGCCACCAAGGTGGGAGCAAACCGACTGAGTCTGGAAAACTCGGCCGTATATCCGTCGACCGTCCTCCCCATCTGCTTAAGATTACTGAACCTGGTCTGCAAGTCATACCGAGCCACTGCATCATAATACTTGGTCTGGAACTTTTTGCTGAACACTGCCCAGGGGACAGGTGTTGTCAATCCCACTGCTTGTGCGGCCCACCAACTGCGGGCTAGATCCAATAACTGTAGGCGCACCACAGCCACCTTCTCGTCTGCTGGAGTCTTCGCGGCTTCGAGAATCACCTCTATATCTTGTAGCCAAGCATCGGCAGCAATGGCATCCTCGCTGCCATCGAAGAATGGAGGGTTCAGGCGCTTAAAACTGTTAACCGCACTGTTCCCTCGGGGTCCACTTCTATTCAGAGCGTCTTCCACTGCCTGGTGCAAGGCATCGCCTCTACGATCTCGGGAAGCTAAAATGATCTGATGAGACCCACCAAAGTGCCATTATCAGGATCTGCAGGCTGGACTGACTGAACTGGCGGCTCTTCTCCAGAAAGTACGACTCGGAAGGCTGCTCTGAGTGCTGGGCCTGATCTTCTGGTTGCTGCTGGTCCACGGGAGGTGATCCGCCTTGCTGGTCGGCAGGTCCAGGTACAGTACCGCTGAGAAAGACGACACAGGAAAACAATAAGGAAGGACCAGGACAGATCAATGATACAAGCATGTGATCAGGACAAGAATTTTCAGGAATCAAGAGGATACGAGCAGAGATCAAGGACGAGTACCGATTGAGACATCTATTCGGTAAACCCTCACACATCTTGATTAACAAGACCTGCATGGGCCACCACTTAAACCATGTCACGCCCCAGAACCAGAATACTGGAGAGCGGAGGCAGACATAGCCAGCTACGTATAACGGAATGGAATCTACACCGCTATACGGTCACGGCTATCTAGATATGTGAGGGTTTCACTACAATCCATCAGTCTCTTAAGGTCATAAAATAGCCTATTGTCTCAATCTCAACCAACTAATAATAATCACAAGATATCAGATCACCAAATATACAATTGTAAGGCGTCCCAAACATTACATATCCAGATGATCATGAAGCTAGTCGTTACAAAATGTGAGGACTAGCAAGAGTTCAGTCATACATGATCAACCCCCGGGGCTTGTCAATCATGTTACAGCCCGTAGGCAGACAGTAAGTAAGTACAATCGAGCTAACACTTGCTCGTCGGCTAAATGCCTCAAAAGAATAATTTACAAATATTACAGTGGGAGAACAAAAGAAACCCACTCGATGCCCTGGTTACGCCTGGTGACCACCATCGGGCTGGAAGACAGGTAGATCCTTTGCTGCTGCTCCGGTATCTGGCCATACAAAACTAGCTGGGTCAGACCCCAGGAAGAGCAAGTGCCACAAAGGAGGCCACAAATAAGAACCAAAGCCAGCAATTAGCACAATAATATAATTACATAATAAGAGACAGTAGTTTAAGAAAAAGCATGATGGGTAATTATAAAAGACAATCTTGCATAGAATCACTAAAAGACAGGACATATGGAAAAGCATGACAGGATGATATACGATGAGATAACCATGGGACTATTCAGATAGCTAGGTTACAACCCGTAACCAAACAAGGACCGGGGTTGTAACCCTTCGTCTGAACGGAACTTGGTTTCTCTCACCATTTATCGGCAAGATAAATATAAGAAATCAGGTCAAGTAACAATCTGGAGAGACAATCATTATAGTGACAATCTGGAGTGACAATCCTTATAGTGACAATCTGGAGTGACAATCATTATAGTGACAATCTGGAGTGACAATCATTATAGTGACAATCTGGAGTGACAATCATTATAGTGACAATCTGGAGTGACAATCCTTCAATCATTCTGGTACAATCTTACAATCAATCAATTCTAGACAATACTATACTGGACTAGACTCCATCCAAGCAATCACGGCCAATTATTGCCTACGACTTTCTACACAATCCTAGTTACTAGCAAGATGCAATGAGATGCTCCAAGTAGTCACAGGCCCTGCAGCTATCCAGGTTATCCAACTAAAATAGATCAAACCATACAAAATTCGAAAATAGGAAAAACTTAGATATAGAGCAATGGAGACACCAATCACAAAAAGCCAAGAACTAATATTGATCACCATGTCCTAATCTAGCTAATGGACCAAGAAAATAGGGTTCTCATGAAGTGGCAAGGTGCACTTGCCTATGGGTGGAGAGTTGTGAGGAAGGAGAAGAAGAAGAAAATAAATGGTGGTGGTAATGAAAAGAGAGTGGTAGGTGGGGATTATAAAGAGGGGGGATGTGGGTGGATGAGGGGTAGCATAGGCTAAGGTGATCCAATACCTATTAAACCCAACCAAACCAACCCAAACCAATCCAAACCAATTAAACCGAGCCATGACAAAACCCAAATACGAGAAATACTGAAATTCCACAAGTTGAGAAAAATAAAAATATATGCCAAAATTCCAGATACGAATATAAATACGAAATACGGGAATGAGGATGACATATAGTGGTCTTTCGGCATTGGTTTAGGTTGCACGTAGTTTGTTTTCTCCTTTGGCAAGGAAAAGAAATCGTCGTGACTCTCCACCATAGGCATAACTGACAATTGTCTCCAACGTTGATCAACGACCACTACTGGAATAGGTCTGCCTTGATATCGATATTCGTTGATCTCATGAGCACAAGGAAGGCCGAGAGAATGTCGATGTGTACAACCATATTCTTCGGTATCAACACCAACTGAATTTTCCCGAGCAATCTCTTCAAATATAAACCCCAAAGCATAGTGAGACAATACATGGATTAAATCAGACAAAAGCTTCTCTTTCCTATGTTCGTGCTTTACAATATTCAGGCTCATCTGAAATGAAGCCTTGATCTCGTTCACCGTCGAGTTGGTCATTAGATTAATCGACTGCCAAACTGACACAAAACTGCCGATCGATGAACGTATATATTTCTTCAGTTTTGAGTGTGAACCTTCGGCACGGTTTGTAGTGGTCGTGCCGTAATGTCTGGCAGTCCAACTGTATAGTATTTCTACATATAGACTGCCACATAATCTGGCAGTCCTCGTTACTTCTTGGACTGCCATGTTTTACGGCAGTCCTATTTTACACTAGTTGTACAAATAGACTGCCGCGTAATATGCCAGTCCTTCGTGTTCTATGGACTACCAGAAAGTCTGGCAGTCCTGTTGTACAGTCGAATGCGTAGCAGTCGGTCGAAAATTTACCGAGAGTTCTTTGGGTGTTTTGTCGTGTTGTTCGGAAGATCCGGGTTCCTCGATTGATAGACGTGATGATCCACTTTCTTCCATAATTTCTACATTAGGACAAAATATAAGATTACTTCAAAAAAAATAATCTCAGAAATTTTGTCGTTTAGCGGACGTCATCGTACCGAATATTCTAAGAATCTTCCTTGGGGAATCTTCTAGGGTTTGGAGAAATATGGGGTTGAAAAAAGTGTGGGGACCAGACCTAGGGTTTGGAGAAGAAAGAGGAGAGAGAATGGAGAGTGAGGAAGAAAAGAAAAAAATTTAAGAGTTAACTTTTATACCTACCACTTGGATAGCCCTGAGTAATTTTTTCAGTGGCAAACTTGTAAATAATGGAAAACAGTCACTTGGACAGCCCTGATCAAAAAAGGCTGTGCCCTTATAATTAGCCAAAGATAAGGTTAGGAATAAGAAAAGAAGCTTGCATAAGTGATTTAGAGAAGTGAAGCAGCATACAGTATAAAATAACATCCAAGTGAACTCTTTTAGAAAGTAGAAATAGATATACAGAATGACAAATATTTTCTACAATCTTAACCTAGGGTAATCTAACAGTGTTTATATGCAAGAGGACTGCAGGCTTCGCCTGCAGAGGACTGCAGCCTAGGCTGCAGTCCAATGTTGACAGAAGCTAAATGGGGACTCATTCTACCAAAAAAAAAGGAGGCTACAGTGACTGCAGGCATGGCCTGCAGTCCTAGTTTTGTTGAGGACTGCAGCCTAGGCTGCAGTCCAATGTTGACAGATTAAATTTAAGCAAACAGATCTTGGATGTAGTAAAGACAAGCATGTACAGAAGGACCAGCAATACAGTGACAGGTAAATATAGAGGACCGGCATTGGTTTTTATCCTCTCTTTCTATAAACCCACCAACATATTCGTGTAAAGAAAGTAGCCGACCAATCCAAAATATGAACTTGCAGTAAAGAACCAACACAGAGGCAGCATACCTAATAGATTGTTTCGCTGTTTCTTGCCTTGTGTTTTCCCAGGAAATAAAACAAAAACATAATCAACTAGAAAATATTAAGTGACCAACAGATGGAAATAAGAAGACAAAGACAACACTATATAGTATCAACCAATTGCTACCTGAAGTTTCATGAGGCAGGCCTGCACCAAATTGACGAAGTCATTACAAACTCTTGAACCATCACAACTTTTAAGTTCCTTGTCCACAATCTCGTCAAGACTCTAAAAACTAATTCAAAAGTTAGAGTGTTAATACTTTGAAAAAAGGAGGCTACAGTGACTGCAGGCTTGGCCTGCAGTCCTAGTTTCGTTAGGACTGCAGCCTAGGCTGCAGTCCAATGTTGACAGAAACTAAATGGCTCATTCTACCAAAAAAAAGAAGGCTACAGTGACTGCAGGCTTGGCCTGCAGTCCTAGTTTTATTGAGGACTGCAGCCTAGGCTACAGTCCAATGTTGACAGAAGCTAAACCAGTGGTGTCACATGATCACATGATCATATCATCAATAACTAGTCTAATTCTAAAAAGAGTGAAGCTAAACTAGGCTAATGTAGTCATTGGCTGTATCTGAGTGTCACATATGATTCAATCCTAAGATCATTGGTAAAATAAACAAAGATGGAAGAAACAAGCATAAGACTGTAAGTCAACTGAATGAAATCCTTTGTTGCAATCACAGATGGAAGAACACCAAGACTTTAGATGTAAGTCAACTGAATGAAATCCTTTGTTTCAATTGAAGACCATCTCATCGTACCAATTGAAGACCATCTGCTCTTCGTTGTCGCTCTCCCACGGACGACCATCCACAAGAACACCCAATATTTGATAAACGTCGTCAAGCGTAATCGTCATCTCCCCCCATCGAAGATGAAAACTATTCGTCTCCGGGTGTCAATGCTCGATAAATGCAGAGACTGGAGTGTTGTCGACCGTCTGATAGCTATATTTTGCCAAATAATGCAAGCCGATAGGGGCAATAAGGACCTTGACGTCATTTGCGAGGTTGTCGTATGCCCAAGAGCGACATTTCGTGCCAAGATTGATAGATCTTAGGATACACATATGGGCCTATTCCAACATTTAAAGAACAAAGTGTCAACATAATTTGCAACTTGATAATGAATACAATACTAGCACTATAGGGCAGGGCATTGTACTTACAGGTTCGTTCTAGATTTTGTATGCAATATGGTTCTCTATTGACGTTAAGATTGTGCACCCAATTGGACGTGGATCGCCCTCACTCTCAGGAGATGAGGGTTGAGATGAGGGTGGTGATGATAGTCCTGTTCCTTCATCCCCTTGATCATCCACCAGTGGTACGTACTCCTCATCGGAGCTAGATGAAGAACTAACTAAAACTTTTTTCTTCGAGGCCACCCTCTTCACTCTGCCTCGACTCGTAGCTGGTTCAGTGTCTATAACTAGAGGTTTCTCGGCATAACGCACTAATTGGCGTGTTTTTCGTTCCGACGCTGTCAGACGCTTTCTCTTGGCACCTTCCTGCACTAATTATCGTGTTTTTCGTTCCGACGCTGTCGGACGCTTTCTCTGGGCACCTTCCTCCCTGTGGCTACGATGGCAAGAAGAAGTAATGCAAAATTATAGCAAAAATAATACAAAAACAATAAACTCCCTATAGTCCTAAGTCGATTTAGGACTACAAGCCTACCCTACAGTCTCAAATTGACAGAACCTTCTTCCTATTTTTTCTCAAATATATGGCTGTGACTGCAGGCCAAGCCTGCAGTCCTAAGTACATTAAGGACTGCAGGGTAGACTGTAGGCACTACGGTCCTAATTAACAAGACGCACGAAATTTCAAAATTTGTAGAGGGCAAAAAAAAGAAGGAAACGTAACCATACCTAGCTTGAGAATGTTTTTGGCGACCCATGAAGAATGACGAGAAGATTTTCGAGTATCTCCGAGGAGGCTGTCGGCTCGATGGATAGTAGAGAGTGGAGAGAGGGAGGTGATTTTGAGGTGGAGGGGGGCTGTCGGAGGGGGGAGGGGATTTCGTGGAGGAGGGGGGAAGGGGGGCTGTCGGAAAGGGGGAGGGGACTTCGTGGAGGAGGGGGGAATGGGGGCTGTCGAAAGGGGGAGGGAATTTCGTGGAGGAGGAAAGGGGGGCTGTCGGAAAGGGGGAGGGGACTTCGTGGAGGAGGGGGAAGGGGGGCTGTCGGAGGAGGGAGGGAATTTCGTGGAGGAGGGGGGAAGGGGGGGCTGTCAGAGGAGGGGGGAGGAAATTTCGTGGAGGAGGGGGGAGGGAATTTCATAGAGGAGAGTGGAGGAGGAGGGAATGAACAGGCGGGATGTGTTTTTTTTATTTTTTTGGGTAGCCCTTAGTAGAATGAATCATTTTAGTTTGCCCTTAGTAAAAATATAAATGTATGATGGTTGCCCTTAGTAGGTTGGTGGCCCTTAGTAATTTGGGGGTGGCCTTTAACATTTGCCATATTTTACTATACTTTACTTAGAGCATCTCCAACCCTATTGTCTTGTTAAGTGTTGTGAGTCTTAGGTGGCTCATATGTGACATGAGCCACAAGACAATGTCTTGTTTATGTGGCAAAATTATATCTCAAAAGACAATGAGATAGAAAAACTATCTCCAATGCAAAAGTATTGAGGAGACAATAAAAAAGTATTTTTCCAACTTCCAAGGCAACTCCTCTACTTCTTCAACTTTTTTATAAATATTTCTATTCATAATTGATGATGTGGAGACAAAGTCATTGTGAAGTGCATTGTCTAGATCTAGACAACCAACTTCACATTCTCCTTGCCATGTCATTGCCATGTCAACTTCATATTTTATTCTATATTTGCATTGGAGAAGAATTTTTGGAATGAAAGTTTGTCATTCCTATGTGGCAACCATTTTTTCTAAACTCACAATAGGGTTGGAGATGCTCTTAGAATGGTCTATTACTTCTAGACCTGTCAATTAGGCCGGTCCAGTCCGACACGAGCCCGGCCCAAAAAATTGGCCCATATGCCGGCCCGGCCCGATTAATCGTAGGCCCGGACCGGCCGATTAATCGTAGGCCCGGACCGGCCCGGCCCCGTATATTGGGTCGTATCAGGCTACATATATCGGCCCATAACATAGGCCCGGCCCGGCCTACCCAAATAAATAATAATCAAGTAGTTTCTATATCAAAAATGATTGTTATTAATATTTAAAAAAAACTTAATCATGTTATTATGTTATGTTAATCTACGTAAATATATGTGATTGTTGAAAAACATATATGAAAACATGTTGGATGTTCAATCTTTTGTGTTTAAAAATTGATTGTAATTAATATACAAACTTTTTTAGAAGAAGAAAGAAAATGAATCCCAAATTTCACGTGCCAATCAAGACCCAGCACGGCCCAGCCCGGCCCGACCCGAAGCCCACTGTGTCGTGGGTCACGTGCCGGGTTGGGCCAAGATTTTCAACCCTTGGCCCGGCCCGGCCCGCTACAGTTCATAGACCCAAGAGGCCCGGGCCGGACCGGCCCACCCAATTTTCATGCCGGGCAGGCCCGGCCCGGCGCACTTGACAGGTCTAATTACTTCAGGACTGTCCAAATTTTTATTCAGAACAGTTCCAAATTTATTTTGGGCTGCTCACCCCCCCAAACCTTTCCAATAGGACTGTAGGTAAATTCTACAATCTTATAGTATAGAGGCTTAATTGCACTTTGATACGCTCAACTATTTTAGTTTTCCAACTTAATACCTTAAACTTTTTTACTCAACAACTCGATACCCTCAACTATTTTAGTTTCTTAACTTAATACCTAAAACAAGAAAAAACTTGAAACTACCCTTGGCTCCCTCTCCCTTTTCCCATGCACCCCCTCCCTTTCCGGCGATGCCCCCCCTCCCTCTCCGACGGTCGATGTCCCCTCCCCCCCTCTGGCGGTGCGCAAGTGTCACTCCCGTTTTCCGTTATACGTATTTTCAGTATACGTGTACAGATTTCTGACATTTATCAGGTGGACCGTAGTTAGACTTGTCTTGTTTAGCCTAGTCTTGGTTTAATCTTGACTTGGTTTGGCTTGGCTTGGTTTGGTTTGAGATGGAGAGGGTTGATATATAACCCAACTCCTTCTCTCTCTCCTCATTCACTTCTTCATTTACTTCTTCATCTTCTTCATTTACTCCTCCCACCTACCAAGTCCTAGGCAAGTGCAACTTGTTTCATGATGGATCTCAAGTTTTATTGTTCCATTCTCTTCTTTACTTGATTCTAAGCCTCTTTAGAACTTAGAGTTTTTAGTTTCTATGGATAGATTCTTGTAGATCTAGAGTTAAAGTTTTTTCTTGTTCTTCTTGGTTTTGATCTATAAAAACTTAGTGTTTTCAAAAACTAATGGTTCTATGTTGTAGAGAATTCAATTTCATAGAGTTTTGGCTTTTGTTTTGCTTGATTTCGACTTCGGATGAGGAAGTTATGGCCATGGCAAGTTTTCGGAACTTTTATGGCTGAACTTGCTGTTGGGGACGATGACCCCCATGCGCCGTGAAGTCTCGGCAACGCATTCTTTGACTCCGAGCATGTCATGCGCGTAGTCTTCCTACGCGCATGTACTGAAGACGCAACGTGAGTTCTGATGCGCGGATGCGCATGAATTCTGATGCGCGGATGTGCGGGAAATTCTGATGCACGGATGCACATGAATTCTGACACATGGATGCACAGGAAATTCTGATACGCAGATGTGCTGATTCGCGGATGCACAGGAATTCTGACGCTCGGATGTGCAGGAATTCTGATGC
Organism: Iris pallida; assembly: GCA_029216955.1. Taxonomy (NCBI): domain Eukaryota; kingdom Viridiplantae; phylum Streptophyta; class Magnoliopsida; order Asparagales; family Iridaceae; genus Iris; species Iris pallida. The sequence continues at coordinate 1,795,619 of JANAVB010009598.1, forward strand.
GCGGATACGCCTGAAGTTCCATACGCCAAAATTGTATTATTTTGCTGTTTTTGCCCGTTTAAGCTGTTTTGTAGCTAAAATCTCAAAAAACTCTGAACATGAAAGTTGTAGATCTTTGTCTCGGCTTCAAGAATCTTCTTGTCTCACTTTAATCAGGGTTCATATGTGACTTATGGTTTCATTCCCATATGGGTGTTCTCGATCTTCTTTGCATGTTTTATATACTTGACCTAAATTGCGGCAACCCGAATTGACACTTGATAGTCTTGAACTAGTAACTTGAATCTGGCACGAACATGATAACTTGAACACGACATGATAACTCTTGATAGTGACCCGTCGTGTTGCACTCTTGACAAGCAACTTGACATGATAATTCTTGATAGTGGTACGTCGTGACGCACTCTTGACATGATAAGTAACCTGACATGACATGATAATCTTGAACGCTGTTGCGACAGCTACCTGGACTTGCTAAGTAACTCTTGTCTTGACACCGTTGTTGATTCTCTTGGTTGTGCCTGTACAAGCTACATGTCTCGTCTTGCATCATGCCTAGGACATGGATTCCTAATTACCACGGTCAGGGATTCATACTGAACCTGACTAGGGTAATAACTAGATTGATCAATTAGTTCATAAAGAGATTTCCCAGCTACATGCAGTCCCATTATCTGGGCGCTTTAATTGGACTTGTAGCCTGCCGTCAAGTAGGACACATTTTTAGCACACTGTCATGTGTTGCACCCCCAAGTTACCTAATCCAACTCTCTCAACTTGTAATTAGATAACCTTGATTGAGTCTGCAGGACTTGTGGCTGTTGGAACATCTCATTGCATCTTGTTAGTAATTAGGCTTGTGATAACTCTAGTTAGTTAAAAGTATCAAGCCGTACTTGTTGCTTGGCCGTGATTGATGGATGGAGTCCAGTCTAGTCTTGTCTAGACAATGCCAGTTTAGGATTACTTTGGCACATTATTGTTATGCCTTACTATTGTCGATAAATGAGTGGAGACTAAGCTCTATTCAGGTGAAGGGTTACAAACCCCGGTCCTTGTTTGGTTTACGGGTTGTAACTTGGTTACCGGAATAGTTCCTTAGTTATCTTATCATTTATCATCATGATTTCCTTAACCCATGTCTTTCATTATCTATTATGTCTCATGTGCTAATATGCTGGTTTTAGTTCTTAAGTGAAGCCTCCCTTGTGGCACTTGCTCTTTCTGGGGTCTGACCCAGCTGGTTTTGTATGGCCAGATTTTGGAGTAGCACCCGAGGATCTACCTGCCTTCCAGCCAGATGGTGAACACTAGACATAACCCTGGCAACGAGTGGGTTTTATTTTGCTCTCCCACTTTATTGTAAATTATTCTTTTGAGGCGTTTAGCCGCAGAGCAAGTGTTGGCTCGTGTTGAATTTACATTCCTGTCTGCCTAAGGACTGTAACATGATTGACAAATCCTAGGGTTGATCATATATGACTTAAACTCTTGCTAGTCTTCGTATTTTGTATGACTAGCTTCATAATCATCTGAATATGTAATGTTTGGGACGCCTTACTTTGTATGTCTGATGATCTTATATCTTGTAACAATTACTTGCTTGTTGAGATTGAGACACTAGACTTGTTCATGACCATAAGAGACTGTTGGCTTGTAAATAAACCCTCATGCATCTAGACAACCGTGACCGTATATCGAGGTGGATTATACTTCAATGTACGTAGCTGGCTGTGTTTGTCTCCTGCTCTCCAGTATTCTGGTTCTGGGGCGTGACAGCAAGAAGGGGGCATGGGTGGAGGAGGGGGTGGGGGTGGGGGTGGCCGACGACGAGAGGAGGGGGCGCAGGTGGAGGCGGAAAAGGAGGACGATGGGAGGAGGGAGAGAGGCGCGTGTGTAAGCCCCCTGAAATTCCGAGATTTATTTTCGAATTTTCTAAATGATTTATTCTCGATAATTTATTTAGATTTAATTAATTTTGATCTTTAAATGCTCTTTACCGTGACTTGGAATTCTAGAGCATCAGGGATGCCAGTCTCTGGAAACTTCCTTCTTGAAGTTTGTAGTAGACGAGATTATCTTAATATCGATATATTGTGTCCCACTCGAACTTGTTCCCTTGTACTCTTTTTGCTTCGCACAAGTTCGGGTCAATTTAGACCATTTAATTATTAATTGAATTCCCACTATTTTCCTTGATCATCATATGCATGTTACCGTGACTTTTAATTTAGGAGCACCAGACCAGTCGTTTTCTCAGAACCAACTTCTCATGAATGATCTACTCGAGACACTCTTCACCCATGACCTTCGTGTCCCACTCAGACACTCTATTTTGTGCTTTATTTTCTTCGTACAACTTTCGGTTCAATTTAGGACAATTAATTATCTACCGTAAAACCTGATTTAATTTCCAATTTAATTTCAGGACCCGACATCGATCCAATCCAGTCGACCCAATATATGGCCCTGGCATGTTTTGAGTCTACTATGCACGTGTCACTTGCGTGCCATCAAATTGATCTCTCTTGTGCCCCCAATTCATCCATAAATTAATTGGTTTAAAATTATTATTTTAATTAAATCTTGGTCCCAAGCTTGTCCAAACTTGGCCCAATACCCAACCCAATTTGGTGTGACCCCTGTCATGACTACCTATACACCCCACTATTGTATTTGCATTTTCTCTACTCAAAAATATTCCTATTTTATATAAATATCTTATTTTTCTCTCTCTATTATATATATATATATACGTATATGTATATATATAACACTCTTTTCTCTCTCCTCCTAATAACACCTACACACACAACTCACTCTCTCTCCTCTCCCCATGACAGCCGAACACATCACCTCCCCTCTCTAAATATCTGTCGCTAATAAAATCTATCCCTCTCTCTCTCTCTAAATATCTATTTATATAATATATAAACACATATATATATTATATATAATATCTCTCTCACCTCACCCTCTCTCTCTCTAAATATCTATTTATATAATATATATACACATATATATTATATATAATATCTCTATCACCTCACCCTCTCTCTCTCTCATGTACACACATACAAACCCCCCCCTCCGGTGCACGAACAGCACCCCCTCCCCTATTTTTTAAATACACACACACACACACTCCACCTCAACCATCACCATCTTCATTTTATTTTTTTCTTCTCCTCCTTATACTTCAACCATCCCACCACTACAAGCCACCCCCCCGAACCACCTTCTCCTCCTCCTCCTTCCACCCTCGGGCTCGGCCAGCCATGGCCGAACAGCGAGCAGCGAGCTACAGCACAGCGTAGTAGTGCAGCAACTGCACGCGAGCAGCAGCACGCTGGCAGCCGCGCGCGCACCGGCCGGCCGCAAGCCGCCCCGGCCACCGTCGCCGCCGGCGAGCCCCCCCACGGCCGCGCACGGGCTGGACGACCTCCCCACGGCGGCCACCGTCCTTCGAAACGTGCCGCCTAGGCGTTTCGTGCGTTTGGCACGGGTTCCCGTCGTGACGAGTTCGGAACCGGAGTTGAAATGGCGTTCCGTCGTAGCGACTTTGTGCACGTTTTTTGAGAAATCCGACCATTGGATCGGCGATTTTTTCGCTCCATCACAATCTCGATATATCCATCTTCACGTACCTCAATTTTCGTCCGTTAATTTTATCGTTTGATACATCAAAACCGGCCACCAAGTTGACCGTTTAAATTGTGTTATTTTTGGACAGTTATAAGGAGCCAACTTCGTCGGTTCGTATCTCCTCCATCTCAACTCCGTCTGACGTGCTACTGGTTTCTATGCGAAGCTGGTATAACCCTCTTCCTACCCCTCCAGTTTCGTTTCATTGTGAGCACGTTTGATTGGTTGAATTCGACACCAAAGTTGGCCGTCCGAATTCGTAATTTTCAACTTGTAAAATTCTATTTTTGAACACGGGACTCCACATTTCATTTCTGACACCACCAGTAGACTCGTGGCATCATTCTGGCATGTTTTCATATAAAATTTGTTAGATTTGGATGATGTGGGCCCTGGCACGCATTTCGGTGCAAAGCGTGCCCCACAGTCCGGGTCAACAGGACTTTTTAATGCCGGCTCATCGGAATCTAACTCCGAATATACTGTTGAGTTCGTATCATTATTCTGGACACGTTGACATATAATTTGCTAGGTTTTAGTGGACATTGGTTCCGGCACGTATTTCGATGCAAGTCGGATACCAATATCCGGGTCAACTGGTCATTTTGAGATCGGCTCATCGGAATCCAATTCTGGATATAACATTGGGTTCGTATCGTCATTCTGGACTCGTTGACATATAATTTGCTAAATTTTGAGGATATTAGCTCCAACACGCTTTTCCGTGCAAATCGGTTTCCAATATCCGGATCAACGGACCAATCTGAGATCGGGTCAACGGAATCCAATTTTGGATATACCGTTGGGTTCGTATCGTCATTCTGGATTCGTGGACATATAATTTGTTAGGTTTGGTAGACTAGTATCCTTGTACGTTTTTCGGTGCAAAGCGGGTCCGACACGGATATCGTTTTGACCCGAAATTACCTTTTTGCCCCTGTGTCCAAATTGGACTTACGGATAGGCTATCCTAGCTGATTTGACCATTCTGGACACGTTAATGATGTTTGTTTCATCATCCGACAATGTTTGTAGATATTTTCTCAGTGTATTAACCTTTATTTATAATTAATTTTTATTAAGTTCTTATTTCGGAATTAGTACAACGAAACTGAGATCAGTCGATTCCAGTGATCTCACATCGCTGAAATTGGCAAGATGATCATGTGGATCATTGTGATAAGATGATTAACCTTAACGTTGATTATCTTATCTCGATTTACGTGTCGTAGGTTCGATGTACGAATAACGAGGTACAACTTGATATTTTAATTCTTAGATTAGAGTTGACCCTGTTTGACCAAGATATATGGTATCTTGGTTGGTAATATTTAGGAATAGTATGCTTAGGCTAGTTTTGACCTCGGTTGACCAAGTTTGACTGCTTTGACCAAAAGTCAACTATCAGTCAACACTTGGCCTAGAAATGTCTAGAAGTTGACCATAGTTGACCAGTTGACTAATAGTCAACTGTAAGTCAACCATTGACCTAGTTTGACCTAGTGTGACTCAATGTGACCTAGTTTGACTTAGTTGACTGAGACTGACCTAGATTACGTAGCTTATATAGAATCAAGCCTAACACTGTTGAACCATAATTAGCTTATATACATCTTATCTTTAGGTCTGTGGCATCACTCTGAGCATCGATCTCATTTGACAGCTCAGGACCGCAGGCGAGTACATTTTCTGATAGTAGTTCCTTGTCTTGATATTTTCTGTATCCGATTCAATTATAGTGTTTTACTTGATTCGCGTCACGATGGTACACGGACTAGTATATACCGGAATCCTGTCATGAGATGTCATTCTTGGATTTTCTTGGGATATTGGTACTTGCTCGATCTTGTTCTTGTACTTGTATTGACACCGATTCCTGAGAAGGAGTAGCTACCTTCTTAGGGAATCTCGTGCCATGATGTGCTATGTCCGGATCCGTATACTACTCGGGGATGGAGAATATTATAGATAGTGTGATCAATGCCCACCTTGAGTTACTACTTGTATCATAGCTATACCCTCACCTCACGATGGGTATAGCCTGACCTGTGCTACTACTTTCTCCATAGCTTACCATCCCGGCCGGGCCGAGTCCACGTACTTGTAGCCGGTCGGCTGGAAGCCTGATCTTGACCCATACCGATCACATTATGCTATAATATTCGAGACACATTTTACATTTATTATATCAGTTATATATTACAGTTCAGCTTACTTTTCCTGCGTGATTCACCTTGACATGATTTCCAGTTTATATATCATGTTTTTACTTACAGTCTTGATATATCATCTTGTATTCCATTATGATTGTCTCTTACAGCAATTATCAATACTATGAAACTGTTGTTAGTCTATGTACTCGTTCCATCCTGACTGGATATGTTGATAATATTTTAGGAGTAGTCGTGCCATTATTGGACTTCATGATGTTGCTAGCTGAGGTGGATCTCACTATTCTTCTATGTGAGTTGTCTGGTAGTTATCCTTAGTTCGTCTTGTTTTTCCTTCTAGTAGTTTCTAGTTGTTCTTGTGCTTTAGTTATCTTTCTTGTCTTATCATCCCTAGCTGTTGTGATGTGACTAGAGTATATTTATAGTTGTAGGCCTTCTAGATGTAGTATATATTTTTTGGGTACTAGACAACGTTCTACCGCCGATACTGCGGCGTAGGCTGGACGTGGCCCATGTATTCGTATCCGTATATCCGGGTGCAGGTCGTGACACGTTTTTAGTGGTGGCCCATGCAGGTCAGTCTTCACAATTAATGCGAAGTCGTGGTAGTACTTGAGCTTTTCTGTACTACTGCGAGCCTGTCCTAGGATTAAGGTTGAGTCCTGGAATATTTTAGGAATTTGGTACTCAGTCACATATTAGTAACTCTTGGTAGATTCCAGGGATGACCCCTGGGAATCTTATTTTAAACTTTTTGAAACTTTTCCCATTTGTTTCTGTCCGTCTTGATTTCTAAAATATTTGTCCGTATTAAACTTTATTTCTTCTTGGGATAAGTTTGTGGACCCCAGAGGGAAGGTATAAGTTGAACTTATATATCTTCTAGGTTGAGACGAGAATATGATTTGCCAGTCTCGTATCAGGTTGAGATTGTTTTAGATTATATTCCAATGATTTTCTTTTATCTTGACCTAGATAGTACCTTTAGACATCTCCTGAGAATTTTATTCTAAACTCTACCTCGGGATCTGTTTCCGCTAGTTTCCATCTACTTATCCTTGATTCGTTGTTGAAAATCTTGAATCTTGATGTTCGTTGTTGACTTCGATTTTGATTTTGTTGAAGATAAGTTTCGCTGGATTGAGTTAAGATATTCTGATAAACATATTTGATGAGGACGATGGGAACGATAAATGTCTACTTTACTTATGGAGTTTGGAATTTATCGCAGTCATATTAGCTAGCCTGACAGGGACATGGAGCCTGATTTTGGATATACTATCCTAGTTATGGAATTTAGATTTTCTTGCAGCCATACCGGTTGGCGTGGTAAGGAATCTAGATGACATGATTATAGGGTGTATACCTTAGTTATGGACTCTATCGTTTATTGTAGCTATGTTTACTGACGTGGCATAAATTTTGGAAACATGATTTTGGATAGACGTGTATGGTTATCAGGTCATATCTTAAGTTGATTCACTTCTTTTACCAATTGAGCAAGATAATTTCTACCATTATTTCTTGTTTATCATTATTTTATCTCTCATCGTATGATGATTTCCTCATCTTACCATCATTTCCTTTGACTTGTTTAGCTATGTCTTGATTACACCAATCACCTATCTCATATCTACATCTGTCATCTACACTTGAAAACTCTGAAAAGTTTGAAATTTTTATATCTCAATTGTTTCTTAAATTTCGATACTGTTAAGATTTTGATTCCCTTCTGTCCATGACCAATCAATTTTGGTTGTTTCGTTTATCGTGCCAAAGAGTCTTGGTTGCTGACTAGACTCTAGATGACTTCAAATTCCTTTGTGACTTGGATTTTCATCATTGGATTCTCGTGCCCAGCCTTCGTTGATCTTATTCTCCATCTTGCCCAAATTATGATTTACTCGAAAGTTGATCAACTTAGTTCGTGTTGAGACAAATTTCTTTATCGTGGTTGGATTTCAATGCTATTAACCCTCGTGCATTGACTTCCGATTTTGATCATGTTTGGATTTTGGACACTCGTGTCTAAACTTTTTCGACCTTGATTTCATTTCCTGATTTCATCCAAATTCCTTATGATTAGTCGCGCCTAGATGATTTGGCATGACTAAGACAACTTGGGATTTCCTTGACCGTGATTTTAACGATCATAACTATATATTTTATCTTGCCTCAAATTCGTGCCTAAAATTTTTGACTTTCAATCACGACTAACTAGTGTGACTACGAAATTAGTCGTGTTAAAATTTAACACGTTTGACTTTCTACCGTGCCAAATTGACTTGGATTCCTTCCTAAATTGTGCTTTTAGGACCTTGATTTCGAATTCATGATTTTATCGTCTTTCACAACTGAACTTGGATCTTGATCGTGCTTATGTGACCTATAATCTAATTTCATCAAGGTGAAATCCTGTTAATCAAATTTTTGACTTGATTGTAATCGGACGAAGCTCAAGTTTTGATTTCGTTGTCGTACCTCTATCGTGCCAAGTGAACTTAGACTATTTCTAATTTTAATCACGTTCGAACTTAGATCGTATTTCATGATTTTATTAATCATACCCCTTAATCCTTGATCGGGTCTATAAGACCTTGACTTCGACATTGCTGTGTCTGAAATTTCATCTCAACCGTGCCAAACCTTGTTTTGGTCATGGTTAGCTTTTCATCTTGATCGGGCCTGTGCGACTTTCGGGTTGATTTCCATCAACCTAAGTCTTACAGATCATTCCGTACTTGAACTTCATTATATCTTCGATTCTCCTAATCGTCTCTAAAATTGTGCCCTAATGACTTGACTTATTTTGAAATCATGCACATATAATTTTGTTCATATCATGATGCTATCTTGCCAAATCCCTCATCGTGCCTGAACAATTTTGAATCGATTATCTTGATCGTGTAAAACTCGTCATTCTTGGACCATGCCTAAAATATTGCCTAAATCTTCTATCATGTTTTAACCCCACTACCAACCTTTAATTTTGAGGAAGAAAATTTTATAAGGTGGGTAGGATGTAAGCCCCCTGAAATTCCGGGATTTATTTTTGAATTTTCTAAATGATTTATTCTCGATAATTTATTTAGATTTAATTAATTTTGATCTTTAAATGCTCTTTACCGTGACTTGGAATTCTAGAGTATCAGGGATGCCAGTCTCTGGAAACTTCATTCTTGAAGTTTGTAGTAGACGAGATTATCTTAATATTGATATATCGTGTCCCACTCGAACTTGTTCCCTTGTACTCTTTTTGCTTCGTGCAAGTTCGGGTCAATTTAGACCATTTAATTATTAATTGAATTCTCACTCTTTTCTTTGATCATCATATGCACGTTACCGTGACTTTTAATTTAGGAGCACCAGACCAGTCGTTTTCTCAGAACCAACTTCTCATGAATGATCTACTCGAGACGCTCTTCACCCATGACCTTTGTGTCCCACTCAGACACTCCTTTTGTGCTTCATTTTCTTCGCACAACTTTCGGTTCAATTTAGGACAATTAATTATCTACCGTAAAACCTGATTTAATTTCCAATTTAATTTTGGGACCCGACATCGATCCAATCCAGTCGACCCAATATATGGCCCTGGCCTGTTTTGAGTCTACTATGCACGTGCCACTTGCGTGCCATCAAATTGATCTCTCTTGTGCCCCCAATTCATCCATGAATTAATTGGTTTAAAATTATTATTTTAATTAAATCTTGGTCCCAAGCTTGTCCAAACTTGGCCCAACACCCAACCCAATTTGGTGTGACCCCTGTCATGACTACCTATACACCCCACTATTGTATTTGCATTTTCTCTACTCAAAAATATTCCTATTTTATATAAATATCTTATTTTTCTCTCTCTATTATATATATATACGTATATGTATATATATAACTCTCTTTTCTCTCTCCTCCTAATAACACCTACACACACAACTCACTCACTCTCCTCTCCCCATGGCAGCCGAACACATCACCCCCTCTCTCTAAATATCTCTCTCTAATAATATCTATCCCTCTCTCTCTCTCTAAATATCTATTTATATAATATATATACACATATATATATTATATATAATATCTCTCTCACCTCACCCTCTCTCTCTCTCTCTCTAAATATCTATTTATATAATATATATACACATATATATTATATATAATATCTCTCTCACCTCACCCTCTCTCTCTCTCTCCTGTACACACATACAAACCCCCCTCCCTCCTGTGCATGAACAGCACCCCATCCCCTATTTTTTAAACACACACACACACTCCACCTCAACCATCACCATCTTCATTTTATTTTTTTCTTCTCCTCCTTATACTTCAACCATCCCACCACCACAAGCCACCCCCTAACCACCTTCTCCTCCTCCTCCTTCCACCCTCGGGCTCGGCCAGCCATGGCCGAACAGCGAGCAGCGAGCTTCAGCGCAGCGCAGTAGTGCAGCAACTGCACTCGAGCAGCAGCACGCTGGTAGCCGCGCGTGCACCGGCCGGCCACGCGCCGCCCCGGCCACCGCCACTGCCGGCGAGCCCTCCCATGGCCGCACGCGGGCTGGGCGACCTCCCCATGGCGGCCACCGTCCTCCGGGATGCGCCGCCTAGGCGTTTCGTACATTTGGCACGGGTTCCCGTTGTGACGAGCTCGGAACCGGAGTTGAAATGGCGTTCCGTCGCAGCGACTTCGTGTACATTTTTTGAAAAATTCGACCGTTGGATCGGTGATTTCTTCGCTTCGTCACAATCTCGGTATATCCATCTTCACGCACCTCAATTTTCGTCCGTTAATTTTATCGTTTGATACATCACAACCGGCCACCAAGTTGACCGTTTAAATTGTGTTATTTTTGGACAGTTATGCGGAGCCAACTTCGTTGGTTCGTATCTCCTCCATCGCAGCTCCGTCTGGCGTGCTACTGGTTCCTATGCGAAGCTGGTATAACCCTCTTCCTACCCCTCCAGTTTCGTTTCATTGTGAGCACGTTTGATTGGTTGAATTCGACGCCAAACTTGGGCGTCCGAATTCGTAATTTCTAACTTGTAAAATTCCATTTTTGAACATGGGACTCCAGATTTCATTTTTGACACCACCAGTAGACTCGTGGCGTCGTTCTGGCATGTTTTCATATAAAATTTGTTAGATTTGGAGGACGTGGGCCCTGACACGCATTTCGGTACAAAGCGGGCCCCACAGTCCAGGTCAACAGGACTTTTTGACGCCGGCTCATCGAAATCCAACTCCGGATATACCGTTGAGTTTGTATCATCATTCTGGACACGTTGATATATAATTTGTTAGGTTTTAGTGGACATTGGTTCCGGCACGCATTTCGATGCAAGTCGGATACCAATATCCGGGTCAACGGGTCATTTTGAGATCGGCTCATCGGAATCCAATTCTGGATATACCGTTGGGTTTGTATCGTCATTATGGACTCGTTAACATATAATTTGTTGAATTTTGAGGACATTGGCTCCGACACGCTTTTTCGTACAAATCGGTTTCCAATATCCGGGTCAACGGACCAATCTGAGATCGGGTCAACGGAATCCAATTCTGGATATACCGTTGGGTTCGTATCGTCATTCTGGGTTCGTGGACATATAATTTGTTAGGTTTGGTAGACTAGTATTCTTGCACGTTTTTTGGTGCAAAGCGGGTCCGACACGGACACCGTTTTAACCCAAAATTACCTTTTTGCCCCTATGTCCAAATTGGACTTATGGATAGGCTATCCTAGCTGATTTGACCATTCTGGACACATTGGTGATGTTTGTTTCATCATCTGACAATGTTTGTAGATATTTTCTCAGTGTATTAACCTTTATTTATAATTAATTCTTATTAAGTTCTTATTTCAGAATTAGTACAACGAAACTGAGATCAGTCGATTTCAGTGATCTCACATCGCTGAAATTGGCAAGATGATCATGTGGATCATTGTGATAAGATGATTAACCTTAACATTGATTATCTTATCTCGATTTACGTGTCGTAGGTTCGATGTACGAATAACGAGGTACAACTTGATATTTTAATTCTTAGATTAGAGTTGACCCTGTTTGACCAAGATATATGGTATCTTGGTTGGTAATATTTAGGAATAGTATGCTTAGGCTAGTTTTGACCTCGGTTGACCAAGTTTGACTGCTTTGACCAAAAGTCAACTATCAGTCAATATTTGGCCTAGAAATGTCTAGAAGTTGACCAGAGTTGACCAGTTGACTAATAGTCAACTGTAAGTCAACCATTGACCTAGTTTGACCTAGTGTGACTCAGTGTGACCTAGTTTGACTTAGTTGACTAAGGCTGACCTAGATTACGTAGCTTATACTATAGAATCAAGCCTAACACTGTTGAACCATAATTAGCTTATATACATCTTATCTTTAGGTCTGTGGCATCACTCTGAGCATCAATCCCATTTGACAGCTCAGGACCGCAGGCGAGTACATTCTCTGATAGTAGTTCCTTGTCTTGATATTTTCTGTATCCGATTCAGTTATAGTGTTTTACTTGATTCGCGTCACGATGGTACACGGACTAGTATATACCGGAATCCTGTCATGAGATGTCATTCTTGGATTTTCTTGGGATACTGGTACTTGCTCGATCTTGTTCTTGTACTTGTATTGACACCGATTCCTGAGAAGGAGTAGCTACCTTCTTAGGGAATCTCGTGCCATGACGTGCTATGTCCGGATCCGTATACTACTCGGGGATGGGGAATATTATAGATAGTGTGATCAATGCCCACCTTGAGTTACTACTTGTATCATAGCTATACCCTCACCTCACGATGGGTATAGCCTGACCTGTGCTACTACTTGCTCCATAGCTTACTATCCCGGCCGGACCGAGTCTACGTACTTGTAGCCGGTCGGCTGGAAGCCTGATCTTGACCCATACCGATCATATTATGCTATAATATTCGAGGCACATTTTACATTTATTATATCAGTTATATATTACAGTTCAGCTTACTTTTCCTGCGTGATTCACCTTGACATGATTTCCAGTTTATATATCCTATTTTTACTTACAGTCTTGATATATCATCTTGTATTCCATTATGATTGTCTCTTACAGCAATTGTCAATACTATAAAACTGTTGTTAGTCTATGTACTCGTTCCATCCTGACTGGATATGTTGACAATATTTTAGGAGTAGTCGTGCCATTATTGGACTTCATGATGTTGCTAGCTGAGGTGGATCTCACTATTCTTCTATGTGAGTTGTCTGGTAGTTATCCTTAGTTCGTCTTATTTTTCTTTCTAGTAGTTTCTAGTTGTTCTTGTACTTTAGTTATCTTTCTTGTCTTATCATCCCTAGCTGTTGTGATGTGACTAGAGTATATTTATAGTTGTAGGCCTTCTAGATGTAGTGTATATTTATTTGGTACTAGACAGCGTTCTACCGCCGATACTGCGGCGTAGGCTGGACGTGGCCTACGTATTCGTATCCGTATATTCGGGTGCGAGTCATGACAGCGTGGGTGGTCGGAAGGGGGTAGCGGGGGGGGGAGTTGCGGTGTGGGCGGGGCGGGGGCGGGTGGCCAAGGGGGGGTACGAAAGGGGGGGTGCGGGTTGGGAGATAGTTTTAAATTTTTAGCAGGGGTATTATTGTCCAAAAAAAATTTAGGGTATCAAGTTAAAAAAAAAGTTCAGGTATCAAGTTAAAAAACGAAAATAGTTGAGGGTATCAAAGTCCAATTAAGCCGAGTATATATAGGACTACAGAATTTTCCTACCGTCTTATAGTATCTGTAGGACTGTAGAAAATTCTACAGTCCTAGACTATATATGGACTGTAGAATTTCTTACAGTCGCATGACTTTATAATTTTTTTACAGTCCTTACCGTCCCAGTTGTTTATCTCTGTATTTTAACAAGACTATAGGAAATTATACAGTCTTATATATATTATAGGACTGTACATTTTGTCTAAAATCATGTTGACTTTTATACTCAAATTTTGGACTGGCCTCAAACAAAAAAAATGAGTGGCGAACTTGTAAATAAATAAAACAAAATTTGGGCTGCCCTCAAGTAAAAATAAAATAAAGTGCCTATAGAATTCCCCTTCTATTATTATCCCTACCATTATAATACGTCTTGAAAACATTCAAAAATGAGCCGTCATATGTATATTATCTGCCATTTACTAAAACAATTATGCCAAAAAAACTAAATTTTCTCTTTACTTTCATACAAATATATATTTAAAAACTAAATTTAAAATTGTTTAGAAACTAAATTTAAAGAGAAAAATATATAAAAATATTTAAATTGTTTAACAAATCTTAATTTTAATATATTTAAATATTTGAATTATTTTTCAACAATGTCATAAAATATTTATTTTACGTGCAACGCACGTAAATATATTAGTGTGAAACATAAGACAAGAACAAAACAACTTCCGTTTTGGATGTACTTTTGTATATATTTTTTTCTGTAACGAAGATTTTTTTATAGTAGATGACATATCTATATCTAAATAATTATATTTTTTAGTAGGTTATTATTGTAAAAAAAATATATTGATAACACTACTATTTGAATTATATATCAGTACAAGCATCGGAACACACATGTTAGGTATGTAATGCGTTCGAGTTTCTGGACGTGGCTTATTGTCGTCCGGAACATCGATATGGTCTTTTTTAGAACCGAACTATACGTCGACCTTGTGTTCCATCCCCTCTCCCTTCATCTCCGGGTCATCGATATAGTCTTTTAGCGAGCTTGAAGTCGAGGTTCAAGTGCTTGAAGCCGTGCAACCCCTCACATCGACATATTTTTTGCTACGCTGACGTCCTCTGGGATGTACATATTATGCAAGGAGATGATCTTCTTATGAATAGTTAGTAAATAACATTTTTATCCATAAAATAACAATTTTTAAGCAAAATTGTGTTAGACCAAAAAAAATAGTAATACACTTTGACATTTCGGTATACATGTCAAGCTTAGAGCATCTTCAACCCTGCCTTGTTATGTGTTGTTATTCTTAGGCATGCCCGGACTTAATATGAGGCTCATGAGGCAATTACCTCGGGCCCAACATTTTAGAGGCACCAATTTTTTTCTCCTATAGTGTATGTAACTTTAAAATTTTAAAGGGTACAAACTTTTATAGTGTATGTAAGTTATGGCCTCTAAAAATCAAGTATGGGCCTTGATTTTTTTGCAAAAATTAATTTGTATCATGGCCTCTAAAAATCAAGTATGGGCCTTGATTTATGGGACACAAATTAAATTGTATGCCTAAAATCCATGGATTTAAAGCCACGAAAAGATTTAGAACCGAGAATTTTTTTTAGGTTTTTTTCAGAGAGAGTCATGTGGTTGCCGGAACCGATGAGTTCTTTTTTTTCCTAGAAGAACTAATGGACTCAGTCTCTCCCTTTCTAGATGAGACTTTGATTATTTTTTAATATATAAATTGTTGTTGATTGTCTTATTTATGGTTGACTTATAATTTATTAGAAAAATATATTCTTATCTAATGCCTATAGTTATTCCTGTGGAGTCGATCTAGTGGCCGCAGTCGAACTATGAGTGAGTTTTATTCCTAAAAGACCTACTAAAATTGTTCATTTTCCATTATGCGAGTTTTATAATTTATTTATATTTTTTTGTATAAATTGTTGTTGATTAACTTCATCTGTGGTTGACTAATTTATTGAAGAAAAAAAAATTCTTGCCATTTAATTGCATATTTATTAGAAAAATATAATCTTATCTAATGCCTATAGTTATTCCTATGGAGTTTATCTAGTGGCCGCAGTCGAACTACGAGTGAGTTTTATTCCTAAAAGACCTACTGAAATCGATCATTTTCCATTATGCGAGCTATATAATTTATTTATATTTCATTGTATAAATTGTTATTGATTATCTTCAATTTATTGAAGGAAAAAAATTGTTCTTGCCATTTAATTGCATATTTGTTCCTATTGAGACTGAAATCAACTAACACAGGGACTGAGAATGTATTTTAATATTTGTTGTTGAGTGTTTATTAGTCGTTAATTATTATTATTTGTTGGGAAATTGTGATAATATCATTGTATCATGGTTGATGGAAATATATATATATATATATATATATATATAGTCCCTGTGACCGGGGCCATCAACGATCTGCTGGCCAGCTGGAACACGTCTCACGGGTATCAGATCGTCGCTGCCGCCGCAGTTTGGGTCTTGTGGAAGAACAGGAACAAGTACAGATACAAGGGCCGTCAGCTCCCGTCCCTACAATTGTACAGAGAGGTCGTTCGACAAATCTACAAAAGGAAGAGGTGTTGCTCTCACACCTCGCATAGTTTTTGGGAATTACTGGTCTGGTCGGGGTACCGCGTGTCGTGCGCAGGCCTTTCTTGGGCCGGTGACGACCGCAGGTTTTGGGGCACACTTTTGGAAGGCTCTGGCTTCCAACGTCTAACCTTCCGATGCTTGGTCTACCAGCTGTTTTGTGGGCTACATTTTGTGTTTGATGCTTTCTCTTTTCTTGTCGACTTTTGCGCGTGGCGCGTTTACTTGTATAGGCTTCAACATTTTGCGCCTTATACATCAATAAAAGTCTCTTCCTATATATATATATATAAATAAATAAATACATAAATAATTGATGATATGGAACTAAAGTTATTGCGAAATGTATTGTCTAGAACTAGAACTAGACAACCAACTTTACAATGCCTTTTCCATGTCATGCCATGACACATTCATAATTTATTTGATATTGGTATTGGAGAATGATTTTTTAAATGAAAGTTTGTTATTCATATATGGCAACAACATTTTTCCAAACACACAAAAGGGTTGGAGATGCTCTCACCGAAGGGCCAAGTCATAACACCACATTCTAAAATCGGGAACAGATCAGCTGTCCCTCATCAGATGTTCCAATCCTCTCTCCCTCTATGATATGTGAGCCCAATAGATAAAACTAACAAAAAAAATTTCTATGTCATGTAATAGAGGAAGGAAAGGGTTGGAACAGCTGATCCGAAACAAATTTTTTTATAATGGCACATCAAAAGTTGATCAGGACTAGCCCATGTTTGAGGAAAAATTACTCGGGCTATCCAATTTTTCTACTCATGGGGCTGTCCCAACCCCACACCCCCAAATCCCAAATTTCACTCTCATTTCTAAATTTCACTCACTCTCTCTTCCAAAACCCTAGCTTTCTTCTTCTTCTTCTTTTCTCCATCTTCTTCTTCTTTTCTCCATCTTCTTCTTCTTCTCCCCATTTCCATTCTCACATCTCCATCAAAATCCTAGTTTTTTTCTCATCTTATTCTTCTTCTCCACCATTTTCATCATTACCATCTCCATCAAAATTCTAATTTCCTTCTCATTCCCAATTCGATAACACCCAAAAAATTAAATAAACCTAAAATGCATGAAAATAAATCTTAAATATTTCTTCCCTCACAAAGAATGCATGGAAATAAACTCTAAAATGCATATTTCACTCTATTATCAAGATTGAAATAAACCCTAACATATGTTTTTTTATTCGGGAATTCCGATTTTAGGACTGCCAGGAATTGTGGCAGTCCTGAAAGTGACTTGCTGTACTGGCAGTCCTGAAAGGAACTTACTGTACAACAAGTCACTTTCAGGACTGCCACAATTCCTAGCAGTCCTCAATACTTACATCAAGTCCCTTTCAGGACTGTCACAATTCTTGGCAGTCCTCAATACTTACAGCAAGTCCCTTTCAGGACTGTCACAATTCCTGACAGTCCTCAATACTTTTAGGACTGCCAAAAATTGTGACAGTCCTGATATAAACTTGCTCAACAAATCGATTTTTTCTAGAATTAGGGTTTCATCCATAATTTCTTCTATTAATGAAAAAAATTGATTAATTGATAAATAAATTAATAGATTAATAGATTTGATAGATTTGATAGATTTGATAACCCAATTTCTTCTACAACTGGGGTTTGGAGAAAAAAAAATATGAGCAATTAGAAGAGAGCAAAAAAAATAAACTAAGATTTGGATAAAGATATTATTTTTGTTTTTTCTTCTTCTTCTTCTTGTTCTTGTTATTGTTCTTCTTCTTATTCTTCTTTGTTCTTTAAATTTTTTTATTGGCAAACTTGTAAATAAATGAAATTTAAGAATAGGTCAGTCATGATCAAGTTTTGACGTGCCCTTATAAAAAGGCTAATTATATGGGCACATCCAAAACTTATCATGGCTAGCCCGGATTGTGGCTAGCCCAATTTTTTTGTTTTTTACAAGGCTAGCCCAATTTTTTGATCTTGGCTGTCCCAAATTTCCCTCCCCCCAAACCCATTATTTCTATTTCATTTGCAGAATCCCTTCTCTCTCTTCCAAAAACCCTCACCCCCTCACCCATTATTTCCACTCCAGTCTTCATCTTCTCCTCCGCCGGTAGTCGTCGTCTTCTCCTCCGCCCTCCTCCTCTTTCGAAGAAGACCAATGGCACCGAAAGCTTCCTCGCAAACAAGGTACCCATTATTTCTAAAAAATTTTCCGTCCGAAACCCTAGAATTAATCTCGTGTGCATTACGTTTCATTCATTGTTTTAATTGTAAGTATTTCGATAGGAATTAAAGTCTTTTAAATCAAAATAGCTCTCACGAATTGAGAACGTCTGTGTCGACATGGACTGCCCGACCAACTGGCAGTCCAATCCGTATCGTGGACTGCCAGAAGAATGGGCAGTCCAAAGTTACACATGCTGTTACTTGGACTGCCCATTCTTCTGGCAGTCCAACATACAGACTGGACTGCCAGAGAGTTAGGCAGTCCAAAGTTACACATGCTGTACTTGGACTGCCAATTCTTCTGGCAATCCAACATAGAGACTGGACTGCCAGAGAGTTGGGCAGTCCAAAGCTACACAATGTTGTGAGTTGGACTGTCCATTATTATGGCAGTCCAACATACAGACTGGACTGCCAGAGAGTTGGGCAGTCCAAAACTAAACATGCTGTGACTTGGACTGCCCATTCTTCTGGCAGTCCAACATAGAGACTGAACTGCCAGAGAGTTGGGCAGTCCAAAGGTATACATGCTGTGAGTTAGACTGCACATTCTTCTGGCAGTCCAACATACAGGTAAGATTGTCAGATTGTTGGGCAGTCCATAGTTTTACATTTCAATATCTAATTGAGATTAAATATTAATCATGAGAAGAAGAGAAAGGAGAAGGACGTTGAGGCCGGGCCTAAAAGAAAACGTCCTACAGCATCAGATCGCAAGGCGCGTGAAGCTGGTAGAGTTCTCGATAAAGCGATAACAATTAGAGAACCAGAACCAGTCTCACAGATAAGAACCCGTGGAACGAAACATGTTGCAAGTCGTTCGAAGAAGCCGGTGAATCGTCGTAATGATTCCTCGGATGATGATGATGTACCCGTTGCTCGAAAGAGAGGTGACGATGGATCCGGTCCTTCTCATGTAGCTGAGGAAACGGAAGATTCTGGCCCAATTGGTTGCTCGATATTGACGTCAATCGAGAACCATATTTCTTATCAGATCTGGAAGGATCTGGTTAGTTGATTACCTTAAATATAGAATAACTATTCAAAAAAATACTTGTATTTAATATTGGAAGTTTGTTTTTAATTTTTTATCTGCAGAAAAGCTCGCACCTTTTGAGGGTAATAAACCATGCGAATGTTAGGGTTATATACTAAAAGCATCACTTTTGTAGTAACCTTATTTCCTTAAATTTTGAATGAGAATCATATGGGCAAATGTTTGCATATTGTATTTGTTGCATTGTCTGATATTCTATATTGTAGATAATATGGTGTGTGGTGTCACACAGAAGATCATATTATCAGTTTCCTATGGAGTATATAAATAGTTCACAACCTAGATGGACTTGGACAATCTATTGGAAAGGTTGTAGTGTAATCTGGTATTAGTCTATCTTGACTATAGGTTTACACTAGTACACTTTGTGTGTATTGAACAAGACCACTTGAGGTTGTTCTCTTTGTACTGACTACATAAGAGAACAAACACCTCTGTTATTATGGATGCTTGTGCTCTTAATTCGGATATAATAACGGACATGTATATGCAGTGTGTATTACTTTGACTCATAAAAGAGCGAGATTCATTATGGATCAACAATCTCTATAAATTGGGTAATAACATTGTATGTATGATGGGCTGTTGATTATAAATAGAATCCATGTCCCGATACATCGGGTTGATGATGTCCTCTTAAGGAGCTCATAAGGATTGTCATGTAAACCCTGCAGGTGGATTATATCCGACATGACAAATAAAGTTGAGCGGTACTACTTAAGGATAAAAGATGTCGAATCAATATAGTTGTCAGTAACTTAATTTGATCGACGGACATACGATATCTTAACATGGGGAGCCAAACGAGCATATAATAAAAGGAGCCCACAAACATAATTTGGAATTAGGGAGGTAGTGCAACAATAGCTCATTAGTGGACCGAGCTATTGTTAATGGGCCTGGATTGTGTGTTCGGGCTGAACACGGGATATCCAGATCCGTTAGGAGGCCTAACCCTAATTTCTCCTCATGGTCCCTGCCGTAGCCTATATATATCCTCTATTCTCTGGCCGCCAGATTACTGATTAAAAATCTAAAATTTTCTCTAAATTCGTGATTCACGTAAGGAGAGAAAAGAGTGCTGCCAAGGAGAAGAAAAGGTTGGGAGATCTTCGCCCACACGACGTCCAACTCGAGGAAGGAATACGTGCAGAAGATCTTGGGGTCGTCCACTCGAGATTGCCAGGAATTACTTGTCTTCTTTCCGCCGCAGGTATAATTCGTGAACCCTAGTTTCCGTCTATGAAGGGTTAGAACACATATTAGATCTGTTTAACTTTCTATCGATCAATACGCACACCAAAGGAAGGGTCCTGGGAATCCCCAGTTCCATCAATTGGTATCAGATCCACTTTGGATCTACGTATTGATTGATATGTCCATGTTGTCCAAAAAAACCTGCGCTGTGTAATAGTCGGTAGATATAGATCTGTTCTAACTCGGTTTTGCAGGCATCTTTGTCACGACCCGCACCCTAGAGTAAGGGACACGAGACGTGGGTACGTCCAGCCTACGCCGCAGTGTCGGCGGTAGAACGCTGTCCTAGGTCAAACATCTAACAATATAAAGGTACCTGTACAGTATATACTCTCCGAATGGAGGTGACATAGCAGATACAGTCTCAATCACAACTAAGGTAGAGCGAAATAAAAGATAGGTAAAAAATAAAATCCAAAAGAGATACAGCAGATAGAAGTCTAAGTGTCTAAGATACACAAACCCAAAAAATATCTCAAAGCTCAATACAGTAATCCATAGAATAAATACAACTCAATACAACTGAAATAACTAACTATACAACCTCTACTGTGTCTCCTCTAGGCTAGCAGGCAACCTCCAGGCTATCTGTAAAATTTATCAACATATCCAGTCAGGACAGGAACGAGCACATCTCATCTAGAAAATCCAAGTAAATGACAGAGAACTATAAAGCAGTTATAGACAGTTGTATTGATGAAAATGGCAGTTTATATTCAGGTGATGGTAAGAAAGACAGATAAAGTGCAAGAAAAGTAAATAACTAAACAAGAGAAGAATCATAGCAATGAAGACTGTAAAAAATAGAACTAACTGAACCAGGGTAACATGATATAAGTCCAGACAGTAAATGTAAACAAGTGTAAGACCAACGTAAATCCAGACAACATGAATCTGATACTAGGTGATTCCAGTACAAGATGAGTCCGGTATGAGATGATTCCAGTCAGTGATCAAAGATTCCAGGGTGAGTCCAGCCTATACTCTAGCAGTGTGTTTTAAAATATCGAGTTTGACATGTAAACGGCTGTAGGTAATACGGCACATCACACACCTGGCCGGGTGTGAGATGGCTATCATTCCAGTAGATTCCAGTTGGAAGATTCCAGATTGGGGTATGTCTACATGTCTTACTCTAGTATTTTCCCTCCCAGCAAGTGAATCCAGAATTTCGACCCAATGATTCAAGATGAGTCCAGCCAAAATATAATGATACCAGTAAATTATTCCAGTAGGTGATTCCAGTAATAGAAGCCAGGAATGATGATACCAGTAATAGAGGCCAGAAAATAAATGTGTGTCATATATATGAATCCAGAATATCCATACGTGTTGTAACAGAGAATCACATACAAATAACTAGAACTGAAGTACAGTAATTGACAAATAAATGAGAGAACTATCAGAGAATGTACTCGCCTGATGTCTAAATGTCCAAAGTAAATATACTGTCCGATGAGAGGTGTCTGGCTCCTAATCAGAACAGCACAAGTCACAACAAGTCCAAAATGACAATATGAAGTTCTACTATGCATTCTACATGATTCTAGGTCAATCTAGACCAAAGTCAACTCTTGGTCAACTTGGTCAACCCTGAAAGTCAAACCTAGGTCAACTATGGTCAAACTAGGTCTAACAAGTCTAAATTAGGTCAAACAAGTTATTTTAGGTCTAAACAAACTAAGTATATGCAAATCAAGAATCCAAGATAGCTACTAACTCATAGCCTAAGTCACTTGCTAAACCAAGCACAAAACTAAACCATAAGCTAACAAGGCACACAACTTAGTCATATAATGTATATATATTATTCACATACACATATTCATATACATAGATATATATAGGAAAGCTATATATATAGGCACATACATATATATATATATATATAGAGAGAGAGAGAGAGAGAGAGAAAGAGAGGTAAAAGAGTAAGTGAGTATGTGTGTGTTTGGCATGTGTGTGAAAGGATATGTGTTAATGTTCTAAAATTTAGTGATAGGTAGGTGTATGTGACATGGGATACATGATGTCAAAGGGTGTATGAATGCATGTGTGTAAAAGTTTATAGGTTAACTCAGTTTATAGAAATACATACATACATACTTACCTTGTATACATGCATACATACATATCATGTATATTACATTTACATGATACATACATGTATACTTGTATTATATTATACTTACATTCATGCATATTAGATACTTGTATTTATATTAACATATAGCAAACATTCATTTTATTCATGCATCTATGCATTACCTACATGTTTTATACATATGAATACATTGTATATCATTCTTTCATTCATGCATTGCTTATATGCATTATATTAATAGCATTCCTACATGCTTGCATTCAACCATATATATAAATTAATGTAAAGAGAATATATATCATATATATATCATTTTATTCATCTAACATATCATGCATTACATACTCTATATTCATTTAATATCCATACTACATAGGCTCATAGGTTACACAAAATGCATATATCGTATAGTCACTCTTCTACTTAAAACCAATACTGTACCAATTGGGCATTTATTAAATTCTAGGATTAAAGTATGTTGTAGCTCTTCGTGTTAGCTTTCCGAAACTTTAAACGGATCGCATTTTCGTGTCCGAAAGCTCCCGGAATCGCAAAAATACCGAAACACGTTCGTCTTTCGTACAGCTGATACTCAAATAATTCTACAGAAAGTTACAGAAAGAATTTGACTTATTAAAATATATATTTGGAAAGCTAACTTCAATACGGTTCTTTTAAAAAAAATGGGAGATAAATCGGAGTTCTAAGCTAAAAGTTATAATATTTCTAAGTTACTTTGGCTACTAAAAACGTGGATAAAAATTATGACAAAATTAGGTAGTTTGAGACAAAAGAAACACAAGTATATAACATAATATATCAAGAACTCACTCTCTACACTAATATATATATATAAGACACTATAGAACACATCTCCAATACAAAAATATGAGATTAAACATGTAATAATTCATTCATACATAACATCAACACATAGTGTGTCCAAATTTGGGGTTTTTTTCCACTAGGACACAATCACAACACAAAGGACACTCCTATGACCTCCAAATGGACACGAAATGGACACGAAATAGAGATACAACCATGGGGATCATTCCTATGGGTTCAAAATAGACCTATATGCATGAGAAAATAAAAAGGAGAAGGAATTTATACCTCCCGGTAGATCGAATCGAAGAAAAGCCTTCCCGGAGCGACACCGACACGTAGAGATTCCAAAAGGACACGAACGAGCTCCGAATCCTCCCAAACTTGGGTAGCTTCCTCCTTCGCTAGAATGGAGAAGGAAAGAAGAAGATTTGGTGGCAAAATAGAAGGATTTGGTGGAGAAATTGCTAGGGATTGCTCTCTAGAAATTTGGGGAAGAACAAGAGAGAGAGTGTGGATGAGAATAATGAAATGAACTTGAGCCTATCCTCTCCCAAAGTGGCTGGCCATATGGGGCTATTTGTCCTATTATGGTAAGGTCCAAAATGCCTCCACTAACCTATTCTATTAGTATCAGAAAAGGGCTAATTGGTTGGGGCTAAATTAGTCATTCTAAAGTCTCTAATCACACTAACCTTATCCATAATAATTAGTCTAACTTCTAACTAAAATTAATATCATGTGGACTAAAATTAATATCATATGGGCCATGCCTAACTAGTGTGTGGGTCCACTAAAGTCAACACTACTCCCGGGTCCCCGTTTCAAGTCGGATTGAGCTGAAATTCGAACTCGACTCAAATAATCCCAAAACAATATCATAAATAATAAAATAAATTTTAAAAATATTTCAAAAATACAAAATGACAAAAAATACTCCTGTTCCTGAAAACTGGGGGTGACAAATTTCCTCGAAATTAAAACCAAACAATAGTAAAATGTCAAAATCACAAGTCATAATTTTAAATAGTTTAAAAATAATTAAAAATCACCAAAAATCATAATATAAAATAATAATCAATAAATAATAATTATAATTACAAAATTTCAAAATTACCCTCATCTGAAAAATTGGGTGTTACAATCCTACCCAACTTATAAAAATTTCGTCCTCGAAATTAAGATGATCGCACCCCCTTCTATGTCAAACATAGTCAAGGGTCAATCACTAGTCAATTTCTCAACATCCAAGTACTTGGTCATCAACTGGTCAACTTCTTAGGATTTTACCTATGCTAGCTA
This sequence comes from Iris pallida, assembly GCA_029216955.1. Classification (NCBI taxonomy): domain Eukaryota; kingdom Viridiplantae; phylum Streptophyta; class Magnoliopsida; order Asparagales; family Iridaceae; genus Iris; species Iris pallida. Next base: position 1,820,527 of record JANAVB010009598.1, read on the forward strand.
TCTAGGTGTTGGCAACTAGAATTTAGCAAAAGAGAAACTCTATAATAGACTAGCTCTTAACTTCCTAATCCTATCAAGTCACCTATAACTAAATACCTACAAGCTAAGCACATGAATACCAAATACCACATATATATATGCTCAAGAACAATAACCCATCACATATATCCTAAGTATATCGTCATATATATATATATATATATATATATATATATATATATATATATATATATATATATATATATATATATATATATATATATATATATATATATATATGACTGATCAACCAAGGGTTAAGGCAGATTAAACTTATAAGGGTCTGAAATAATGCTTAGAATTAGGCTAAGGATGAATGGTCTGAATCAAGGGGACATGGTATCTAGTGAAGGGTCTACACACTGCCTATAAAGGTGATCAACACAAAGGAACTCAATACGAAGAGAACTTAACTAAAATAAAAAACTGAACTAAGTATAGGCTAAACAACATGTTTATAATCCTATACAACAATGGCCTATAGATACCAACTAACCTATATCCCATATGCCAATATCATCTGCAATCTATCTATGCAAATAGACCTCTCGGTCTTAGGTGAAACTACAACTATACTCAAAGGCAGGCTCTGGTCATGGGTGCCTCACTGGAAAAGGTAAGGGAAAGTAGTAGTAATCATCAAGGCTGTAAGGCATACTAACATCCTATGTGTAACTGGTTGGTATTATAGATAACAGGAGAATTATCTGCAATGGGTTACTATTCTAACACCAATGCTAACTATCACCTCTAGGGTACAGACACTCTACAAGTCATCATACCATTATACAATGAAGGAACTACCTATGAATAAGCTCTACAAAACTAAATATCCCTACTCCTAAGTCATTTACAACAATCAAAAGGGTATGATGTTTAAACCTTCTCAAGATACAATCTGTTAATCATATACGTCTGTCCAAAATCATGTTGTCCAGAGTCTTCATCATGCTAGTGAGCAAGGCTACGATAATCACAGAGTCCTTGACTAAGGTACGTACCTCTAGGTTCATGGTATTTAAAATTTTTGCACTGCCGCATGCGACGACGAAAACCTTAAATTCCCATACCCGAGAATACATCCAAAATCTGACTACATGTCCTCACTATGCCAACTAACACGACTATCGAGGATTCTAGATCCCATGATTTAGGCGACCTAGCCCATATAATTTTCTCAGAAGAAAAACAAACACAACAAAAGAGTAACATGACAAAATTAATCAATCAACAAGGAACAGATGGAATCGGATTTCAAGGTAATTATAAAAGACAATTGCGGGAATGAAATTGAGAAGAACGGAACTTGCAGCAAGATCTCCAACGGTCTGTGCATCCTCGACTGTCCTGACGATAGCTCGCCCTGCTGGTTTCCTCCAGCCTGATGCTGATACTGCACAAATCTCTGCTGCTGATGCTGCATGAATCGCTGCTGCTGAGAGAAACCGAAAATAAGGGGAAAAGTCTCTGTACAGACTGAGGTGCACTTCCAATGTAGCAGAAACGCCAACCTGAGTCGGCACAACAGAAGCTGCGGTCTCGAGGCCCTGATGAACAGGACGAGAGGTGGCCAGCCTCTCGATAGTATCCCCCGAACCGAAGCGATGAGATCATGTCTTCATAACCATCATGAAGACAGATCAAAATAAGAAGCAATTTCTGAGAATGAAGCAAAAATTCAAAGGAGAACAGTTTATATTCAAGGGAAGTCAATAAGCAACAATTTTAGACAAAAGGAATCGGATTAAGAGTTTTTTCTAATGTGATTGAGTACCTCCAAAAATATCCTAATCCTACTGCAGGCTGTAGTGATACTCTAGTTCGAATACCACTACATAAACTCGACCTACATGGACCACCACTAAAAACGTGTCACAACCCGTACCCTAGAGTAAGGGCACGAGACGTGGGTACGTCCAACCTACGTCGCAGTGTCGACGGTAGAACGCTGTCCTAGGTCAAACATCTAACAATATAAAGGTACCTGTACAGTATATACTCTCCGAATGAAGGTGACATAGCAGATACAGTCTCAATCACAACTAAGGTAGAGCGAGATAAAAGATAGGTAAAACATGAAATCCAAAAAAGATACAGCAGATAGAAGTCTAAGTGTCTAAGATACACAAATCCAAAAAATATCTCAAAGCTCAATACAGTAATCCATAGAATAAATACAACTCAATACAACTGAAATAACTAACTATACAACCTCTACTGTGTCTCCTCTAGGCTAGCATGCAACCTCCAGGCTATCTGTAAAATTTATCAACATGTCCAGTCAGGACAGGAACGAGCACATCTCATCTAGAAAACCCAAGTAAATGACAGAGAACTATAAAGCAGTTATAGACAGTTGTATTGATGAAAATGGCAGTTTATATTCAGGTGATGGTAAGAAAGACAGATAAAGTGCAAGAAAAGTAAATAACTAAACAAGAGAAGAATCATAGCAATGAAGACTGTAAAAAATAGAACTAGATGAACCAGGGTAACATGATATAAGTCCAGACAGTAAATGTAAACAAGTGTAAGACCAACGTAAATCCAGACAACATGAATCTGATACCAGGTGATTCCAGTACAAGATGAGTCCGGTATGAGATGATTCCAGTCAGTGATCAAAGATTCCAGGATGAGTCCAGCCTATACTCTAGCAGTGTGTTTAAAAATACCGAGTTTGACATGTAAACGGCTGTAGGTAATACGGCACATCACACACCTGGTCGGGTGTGAGATGGCTATCATTCCAATAGATTCCAGTTGGGAGATTCCAGATTAGGGTATGTCTACATATCTTACTCTAGTATTTCCCCTCCCAGCAAGTGAATCCAGAATTTTGACCCAATGATTCAAGATGAGTCCAGCCAAAATATAATGATACCAGTAAATGATTCCAGTAAATTATTCCAGTAGGTGATTCCAGTAATAGAAGCCAGGAATGATGATACCAGTAATAGAGGCCAGAAAATAAATGTGTGTCGTATATATGAATCCAGAATATCCATATGTGTTGTAACAGAGAATCATATACAACTAACTAGAACTGAAGTATAGTAATTGACAAATAAATGAGAGAACTATCAGAGAATGTACTCGCCTGATGTCTGAATGTCCAAAGTAAATATACTGTCCGATGAGAGGTGTCTGGCTCCTAATCAGAACAGCACAAGTCACAACAAGTCCAAAATGACAATATGAAGTTCTACTATGCATTCTACATGATTCTAGGTCAATCTAGACCAAAGTCAACTCTTGGTCAATTTGGTCAACCTTGAAAGTCAAACCTAGGCCAACTATGGTCAAACTAGGTCTAACAAGTCTAAATTAGGTCAAACAAGTTATTCTAGGTCTAAACAAACTAAGTATATGCAAATCAAGTATCCAAGATAGCTACTAACTCATAGCCTAAGTCACTTGCTAAACCAAGCACAAAACTAAACCATAAGCTAACAAGGCACACAAACTTAGTCATATAATGTATATATATTATTAACATTCACATATTCATATACATAGATATATATAGGAAAGCTATATATATAGGCACATCCATATATATATATATATATATATATATATATATATATATATATATATATATATATATATATATATATATATAGAGAGAGAGAGAGAGAGAGAAAGAGAGGTAAAAGAGTAAGTGAGTATGTGTGTGTTTGGCATGTGTGTGAAAGGATATGTGTTAATGTTCTAAAATTTAGTGATAGGTAGGTATATGTGACATGGGATACATGATGTCAAAGGGTGTATGAATGCATGTGTGTAAAAGTTTATAGGTTAACTCAGTTTATAGAAATACATACATACATACTTACCTTGTATACATGCATACATACATATCATGTATATTACATTTACATGATACATACATGCATACTTGTATTATATTATACTTACATTCATGCATATTAGATACTTGTATTTATATTAATATATTGCAAACATTCATTTCATTCATGCATCTATGCATTACCTACATGTTTTATACATATGAATACATTGTATATCATTCTTTCATTCATGCATTGCTTATATGCATTATATTAATAGCATTCCTACATGCTTGCATTCAACCATATATATAAATTAATGTAAAGAGAATATATATCATATATATATCATTTTATTCATCTAACATATCATGCATTATATACTCTATATTCATTTAATATCCATACTACATAGGCTCATAGGTTACACAAAATGCATATATCGTATAGTCACTCTTCTACTTAAAATCAATACTGTACCAATTGGGCATTATTAAATTCTAGGATTAAAGTATGTTGTAGCTCTTCGTGTTAGCTTTCCGAAACTTTAAACGGATCGCATTTTCGTGTCCGAAAGCTCCCGGAATCGCAAAAATACCGAAACACGTTCGTCTTTCGTACAGCTGACACTCAAATAATTCTACAGAAAGTTACAGAAAGAATTTGGCTTATTAAAATATATATTTGGAAAGCTAACTTCGATATGGTTCTTCTAAAAAAACGAAAGATAAATCGGAGTTCTAAGCTAAAAGTTATGACATTTCTAAGTTGCTTTGGCTACTAAAAACGTGGATAAAAATTATGACGAAATTAGGTAGTTTGAGACAAAAGAAACACAAGTATATAACATAATATATCAAGAACTCACTCTCTACACTAATATATATATATAAGACACTATAGAACACATCTCCAATACAAAAATATGAGATTAAACATGTAATAATTCATTCATACATAACATCAACACATAGTGTGTCCAAATTTGGGATTTTTTTCCACTAGGACACAATCACAACACAAAGGACACTCATATGACCTCCAAATGGACACGAAATGGACACGAAATGGAGTTACAACCATGGGGGTCATTCCTATGGGTTCAAAATAGACCTATATGCATGAGAAAATGAAAAGGAGAAGGGATTTATACCTCCCGGTAGATCGAATCGAAGAAAAGCCTTCCCGGAGCGACACCGACACGTAGAGATTCCAAAAGGACATGAACGAGCTCCGAATCCTCCCAAACTTAGGTAGCTTTCTCCTTCGCTAGAATGGAGAAGGAAAGAAGAAGATTTGGTGGCGAAATAGAAGGATTTGGTGGAGAAATTGCTAGGGATTGCTCTCTAGAAATTTGGGGAAGAACAAGAGAGAGAGTGTGGATGAGAATAATGAAATGAACTTGAGCCTATCCTCTCCCAAAGTGGCTGGCCATATGGGGCTATTTGTCCTATTATGGTAAGTTCCAAAATGCCCCCACTAACCTATTCTATTAGTATCAGGAAAGGGCTAATTGGTTGGGGCTAAATTAGTCATTCTAAAGTCTCTAATCACACTAACCTTATCCATAATAATTAGTCTAACTTCTAACTAAAATTAATATCATGTGGACTAAAATTAATATCATGTGGGCCATGCCTAACTAGTGTGTGGGTCCACTAAAGTCAACACTACCCCCGGGTCCCCGTTTCAAGTCGGATTGAGCTGAAATTCGAACTCGACTCAAATAATCCCAAAACAATATCATAAATAATAAAATAAATTTCAAAAATATTTCAAAAATACAAAATGACAAAAAAATACCCATGTTCCTGAAAACTGGAGGTGACAAATTTTCTCGAAATTAAAACCAAACAATAGTAAAATGTCAAAATCACAAGTCATAATTTTAAATAGTTTAAAAATAATTAAAAATCACCAAAAATCATAATATAAAATAATAATCAATAAATAATAATTATAATTACAAAATTTCAAAATTACCCTCATCTGGAAAACTGGGTGTTACAATCTTAGATCCAACTATTATGGTACAATGCATATTTTTTGATTGTGTTGTTTAAACCACGGACATGTTATGGATGTTGTTGTTGCTGTGGATGTAATTAAAATTACGAGGGTTGATCGTGCTTATTATTTTAATTTTTCAATCTAGATTATGTGTGAACTCCTTCGGGAGGCATAGGATTGATGTAATTTTAATTATTTTTGATCAATCGTGATGGCGGTGGTGGTTGTTTCTGACGCCGGACGAGATGCTATTTTTAAGCAGTCCAGAGACAGACAGATGATTTTTGATGAAGGAATCGACAGCCAAAACCTAAAAAAAAAACGGTGCGCTGCCCCGAACCCCGTGACCTGACCGGGCAGGTCGAACCCCGTATAGATCTGTGTAGCGCCAGATTTTGGATTCGGATAGTTGAGACAGAGCAGCAAAGATGACCATAATAGTTGGATATTTTCTCTTATTTTTGTCATTTTGCTTTTTCTTATTATGCATGTTTATTACTGTGTGGTTGTTTTTTTTGGAAAACCAAGCCTACATAAATAATGGACAACATGGACATAATATCAACTAGTAGAAAAACCCTCATTGTTAAATAACTATGTGGGAGAGGATTTTTATTTAGTATAAATCCTATGGTCTCCATTTCTGGTTTGTAGGTGATGTAATTATACTTGCGTGTTGACTTTAGTACTTTTCTCCATATCGGATGAGTATAATTATGGATCACCAGTACAAACTTTCTTAGGGATAATTGTAGAAAGTTACCTAGTATGTGTTCACTTCTCCATCTGAAGGAACTCATTACAAGGTAATGGACTTAGTATTAAGTAATGGTATACACTTAGATACAAATAATGGTATCCTCCCCATCGGAGTCACTGCTATTATTTGTATGACCAGAGCAAGACCAGCATATTAATTTTATTTGTCATAAAGTTATATTGACATGATAGTAAAATTAATAAGAAAAATCTACTTGAACAAAGTTGAATTTGTATACGTCCACACTATCGTGGCATGCTAAATTCATGGTGTTCAAGGTGTTGGTGAATTTCTTATTATTGTTTTGAGGGAATCAATATTTAGTTAATTCAAAAAGTTTTTTTTGCCCTACATAATTTTATTTATGTAATTCTCAGGATTTCAAAAATGGGTTCTTTCAGTCCACTTATGGTGATTCTTAAAGAAAACAAACTTACTGGACCTAATTATATTGACTGGAAACATAATTTGGACATTGTTCTGACTGCTGAGGAGTACAAATATGTACTTGTTGAGGAATGCCCACCTAAGCCTGATGCTAACTCTGATGAAAAGGTCAAAGAGGCTTATAAGAAGTGGAAAAAGGCATATGAGATGGCGCGGTGTTACATTCTGGCATCTATGTCAAATGTACTGCAACATCAGCATCAGGCCATGGCCACAGCTTATGACATGATGTATAACCTCAAGGAACTCTTCGGACATCAGAGTAGAGCAGCTAGGCAGTTTGCTATGAAATGTTTGATGAATACAAAAATGGCTGAGGGTACACCAGTAAGGGATCATGTTCTCAAGATGATGGGTCATCTGAATGAGATGGAGATCCTTGGAGCTAAAATCGATGGGGAAACCCAGGTCGATATCATTCTCGGGACTCTGCCTAAAAGTTTTGACAATTTCTTCCTTAATTACAACATGAACAAAAGGTTGTATAGTTTGGCAGAACTTGTAAAAGAGCTACAGGATACTGAATCTCTCTCTAGACAGAGTGGTCATATTTTTGTTTCTGAAAAGGCTTCTACTTCTAAGCCAAAAGGCGGTAAGAAGAAGAAGAATAACATTCAAAAATAGGCAAACTCAGCAAAGAAGGGCATGGGACCTCAAGGCGCGGTGAAAAAGCCGAAAGGCAAATATTTCAAGTGCAAAGGGTCAGGACATTGGAAGACTGATTGTCCACTTCTCAAACAAGGGAACAAAGAAGGTATATCTCATTTACTAGTAGTTGAAACATGTTTAGCGGTGTTATCTACCGGTACCTGGTGTGTAGATACAGAAGCCACTAATCATGTCTGCAATACATTGCAGGGGTTCCAGGAAACCAGACGGCTCAGTGATGGAGAGATATGCTTGTTCATGGGTGATGCTACAAAAGTATCGGTCATTGCATTAGGAGATGTTACTTTATCTTTTGGTAGAAATAAGTCTTTGACATTGAGAGATTGTCTTTATGCACCTTCACTTAGAAGGAATTTAGTTTCTGTATCTATGTTAGTTAAGGATGGATATTCAATTTATTTTAATGACAATATTGTTATTAGAAAGAATAAAATTTTTATCTGTTCTGGTGCATTGGTTGATAATTTGTATGTCATTAATCCTATTTCGCCCACAATGCAACTTATGGAAATGAATAATATGTCATCTAACTTAAATAAGAGAAAAGAACCTTCTTGTATGAACCAAACATATCTTTGGCACTTACGATTGGGGCATATTAACCTAAGAAGGATTCAAAGACTGGTTGAAGATGGACCTTTGAGTTCATTGGAAGTAGAGGCACTACCAGTCTGTGAATCCTGCTTGGAAGGTAAAATGACCAAAAGGCCTTTTACGGCAAAGGGGTATAGGGCCAAAGATGTGTTGGAATTGGTTCATTCTGATTTGTGTGGACCCATGACTATCCAAGCTAGAGGTGGATTTGAATATTTTGTCACATTTATTGATGATTATTCAAGGTATGGATACATTTATTTGATGCGCCGTAAGTCTGAGTGCTTTGAGAAATTCAAAGAGTACAAGGCTGAAACGGAGAAACGTCATGGAAAATGTATCAAGTCATTACGATCAGATCGTGGTGGCGAGTACCTCTTTGGAGAGTTTAGGGATTATTTATCAAAGGCTGGGATTGCATCCCAATTGACTGCACCTGGAACGTCCCAACAGAATGGTGTAGCCGAAAGAAGGAATAGAACTCTTATGGAGATGGTTAGATCAATGATGAGTTATTCAGATTTGCCAGATTCATTTTAGGGATATGCCTTAGAGACTGCAGCTTATATTTTGAACTTGGTTCCTTCTAAGTCAGTACCTCTTACTCCCACAGAGCTGTGGATTGGGCGTAAGCCTAGTCTGAAACATGTTCGCATTTGGGGTAGTCCAGCACATGTGTTGAATGGGAAAGCAGATAAGTTGGAATCTCATATAGAAGTACGCTTGTTTGTAGGCTATCCAAGAGGAACGAAAGGAGGTTTATTTTATAGTCCTAAGGATCAGAAGGTCATTGTTAGCACCAATGCCCGATTCATAGAAGAAGACTATATGATGAACCATAAACCCACAAGTAGAGTTGTTCTAGAAGAACTGAGACGTGAGACACCAAGTACTTCAGTACCAACAGTACAAGAGGATGAACCACAAATAACTGCACAACGTGTCATAAATGTTATACCACAACCGATAGTGTCTTGTCGTAGTGGAAGGGTTGTGATACAACCTGATAGATATATGTTCTTGGGAGAGTCGTCAGACTTCGTCCCTGAGGAACAAGATTATGATCCATGTACCTACAATGAAGCACTCCAAGATAAAGATGCAGAGTCTTGGCAAAAAGCAATGATATCTGAAATAGAATCTATGGATTCTAATCAGGTCTGGGAGCTTGTAGAACCACCCGTTGGTGTAAAAGCCATTGGATGCAAGTGGGTCTATAAGAGAAAAAGAGGATCAGACGGTAAGGTTGAAACCTTTAAAGCTCGGCTTGTAGCAAAAGGTTTTACTCAAAGAGAGGGTATCGATTATGAGGAAATCTTTTCTCCTGTAGCCATGCTTAAGTCTATTCGGATTCTTTTATCTATTGCAGCTCATCTCGATTATAAGATTTGGCAAACGGATGTCAAGACAGCTTTCCTTAATGGAAGTCTAGAGGAAGACATCTATATGAAGCAACCAGACGGGTTCATTAAAAAGGGCCAGGAGCATCTTGTTTGTAAGCTCAAGAAGTCCATTTATGGACTTAAGCAAGCTTCCAGATCTTGGAACATATATTTTGATCAGGTGATAAAATCCTATAGATTTGATCAATGTCAGGATGAATCATGTGTATACAGAAAGTGTGACGGAAACGTGGTGGTGTTCCTAGTACTTTATGTGGATGACATCTTGCTCATTGGAAACAATATAAAGGTATTATCTGATGTAAGGGTATGGTTATCCAAACAGTTTGATATGAAGGACTTGGGAGAAGTAGGTCACATCCTTGGGATCAAAGTTCTACGAGATCGCAAGAAAAGGATGTTGGGCTTATCCCAAGCTTTCTATATCGATACTGTAATAACTCGTTTTAGTATGCAAAATTCTAAGAAAGGTTTCTTACCTTTTAGACATGGAATTGCTCTATCAAAGGAGCAGTGTCCGAGGACACCTAAAGAGATAGAGAACATGAAGGCAGTTCCTTATGCTTCAGCAGTAGGAAGCTTAATGTATGCAATGCTATGTACGAGACCAGACATCTGCTTTGCCGTAGGCATGGTCAGCAGATATCAGTCTAACCCAGGACAAGAGCACTGGACTGCCGTAAAGCATATTTTGAAGTACCTGAAAAGGACTAAAGAGTATATGCTAGTTTACCAGACAGATAGTTTAGTTCCCTTGGGGTATACAGACTCAGATTTTCAGTCAGATAGGGATTCCAGGAAATCTACCTCAGGTTATGTGTTTACTTTGGGAGGTGGAGCCATTGTGTGGAGGAGTATCAAGCAAAAATGTATTGCTGATTCTACCATGGAAGTCAAGTATGTGGCAGCCTATGAGGCAGCCAAAGAAGCGGTTTGGTTCAGAAACTTTCTGTTGGACTTGGATGTGGTACCTAGTTTGCCTAAGTCTATTACACTTTATTATGATAATAGTGGTGCAGTTGCAAACTCGAAGGAACCACGAGCCCATAAGACAGGCAAACACATTGAGCGCAAGTACCACCTGATACGAGATTTCGTAAAGAAAGGAAAAGTTGCTGTGATCAAGATAGCATCAGCCGACAACCTAGCTGATCCCTTTACAAAGAGCTTACCAGCTAAGGCTTTTGATAGTCATGTTGAGGGAATGGGAGTCAGATGTGTAGCAGCATGGCTTTAAGTATAAGTGGAAGATTTATAATAGTATACTGAAAAGCAATGCTTTGAGTATAAGTGGGAGATTGTTAGGGTTATATACTAAAAGCATCACTTTTGTAATAACCTTATTTTCTTAAATTTTGAATGAGAATCATATGGGCAAATGTTTGCATATTGCATTTGTTGTATTGTCTGATATTCTATATTGTAGATAATATGGTGTGTGGTGTCACACAGAAGATCATATTATCAGTTTCCTATGGAGTATATAAATAGTTCATAACCTAGATGGACTTGGACAATCTATTGGAAAGGTTGTAGTGTAATCTGGTATTAGTCTATCTTGACTATAGGTTTACACTAGAACACTTTGTGTGTATTGAACATGACCACTTGAGGTTGTTCTCTTTCTACTAACTACATAAGAGAACAAACACCTCTGTTATTATGGATGCTTGTGCTCTTAATTCAGATATAATAACGGACATGTATATGCAGTGTACATTACTTTGACTCATAAAAGAGTGAGATTCATTATGGATCAACAACCTCTATGAATTGGGTAATAACATTGTATGTATGATGGGCTGTTGATTATAAATGGAATCCATGTTCCGATACATCGGTTGATGATGTCCTCTTAAGGAGCTCATAAGGATTGTCATGTAAACCCTGCAGGTGGATTATATCCGACATGACAAATAAAGTTGAGCGGTACTACTTAAGGATAAAAGATGTCGAATCAATATAGTTGTCAGTAACTTAATTTGATCGACGGACATACGATATCTTAACATGGGGATCCAAACGAGCATATAATAAAAGGAGCCCACAAACATAATTTGGGATTAGGGAGGTAGTGCAACAATAGCTCATTAGTGGACCGAGCTATTGTTAATGGGCCTGGATTGTGTGTTCGGGCTGAACACGGAATATCCAGATCCGTTAGGAGGCCTAACCCTAATTTCTCCTCATGGTCCCTGCCGTAGCCTATATATATCCTCTATTCTCTGGCCGCCAGATTACTGATTAGAAATTTGAAATTTTTTCTAAATTCGTGATTCACGTAAGGAGAGAAAAGAGTGCTGCCAAGGAGAAAAAAGGTTGGAAGATCGTCGCCCACACGACGTCCAACTCGAGGAAGGAATACGTGCAGAAGATCTTGGGGTCGTTCGCTCGAGATTGCCAGGAATTACTTGTCTCCTTTCCGCCGCAGGTATAATTCGTGAACCCTAGTTTCCGCCTATGAAGGATTAGAACACGTATTAGATCTGTTTAACTTTCTATCGATCAATACGCACACCAAAGAAAGGGTCCTGGGAATCCCCAGTTCCATCAGCGAAGATGTACAATACATAGGGATTTGACAAGTTGAAAGAGAGTGTGAAGGCGAAAATCACTCCCACCGGATTACAAAATTCGACAAAATACTCGTATCAGATATTGGACCACGCAATGATATTTGCGTTTGTGGAGCGTTGGCATCCAGAAACCAATAGTTTCCATCTCACAGACGGAGAGTTGACAATCACCCTTGATGATGTCCACCACATTTTGGGGCTTAGAGTTGACGGTTGTCAAATGGCGATAGATTATTCTGAGGGTGACTTCGAATACTCAGTCAATAATGATACTAACTATGTGATACTCAACTGACAAAATGTGATATATTGCACAGTCATATATTTCTTTCATTCTTATATTGCACAGTCATAAGAGATACTCAAAATGTGATACTCAAGTGACAATAAGAGATACTCATATATTTCTTTCATTCTTCTATGCAAAATGTTACAAAATGTGATATAATTCTTCCATTCTTCTATGCAAAATGTTACAAAATGTGATATATTGCTTCCATTCTTCTATACATCAGTTAATTAATACATCGTAGTGTCCCTTCGGCCTTGGTATAGGTTCCACGTAATTCGTGATCATCTTGTAAGCATTTATAGCATCAGCGTATGGTGCTATCCAGGCGATCGATTCTTCTGGAGCATGTTTATACCAAACTGACGCATGAGGAGGAATAGGAGAGTGACCGATCATCCGCGGGATAACAAAGTGATTTTTGTCGAGTCCAATGGTATATAGATTGGATATACTGTAGTCCGCGGAAGGAGCGCACATTGGAAAGAATGTATTGTTGATGTTCTGGGAAAGAACGATAATTGGTATCTTGTACTTGTTAGCGAATAGATATGCAACAGAAGGTACGTCCAAGTAATGTTCTAGTCCAGTGGTCTGGGTATCGCACGGAATGCTTGTCAACAATTCTCCAACATCTTCTTGGCCAAGTATTTTGCTGTAGAATGGAAGACGAGACACCAACTCAGAATATTGCTCTGCTCTGACTTGTCTCCATCCGTCTTTGGAGGGGTAGCCTAGATGTCGTGCAAGCACATGAAATCCACAATGTCCGTCTTTCGGCACATCATCTATAGACCAAATATATTCTCGTATGGTGGGCAAAAAAGTACCAATGTACACATTAAGTGCTGTAACAACACTCTTTTTCTGCTTCTTTCTGTGAGTAGGGGGCTTGTTCATCCTCTTCGGAATGACTACACTTTCCACGCTTCTTTCAATATGCTCAAAGAGTGAGGGTTCTCGCTTAGTATCATGGAGCTTCTTCTTATGTGTTCTTTTTGGCGGTCTACCCTTCGGAGCAATGACAATAGATGGCTCATGTAGATGACTACTTGCCGAATTGCCAAGTTCTTGGATTTTAAGCTCAATAGACCTCCTCTCAGGTTCTAGTGCGGCACACCATCTTGCATGAAGAAGTTTCATCTGTGGCATGGAAAAGAAATCATCATGAATGTCCACTATAGGCATGATCGACAGCTGTCTCCAACGTTGATCAACGACCACTATTGGAATAGGTCTACATTGACGTCGATATTCGTTGATCTCGTGTGCACAAGGGAGGCCGAAAGAATGTCGATATGTACAACCACATACTTCGATATCGAACCCGACTGAATTCGCACGACCAATCTCAGGAAGTAGTAAATTCAATGCAAAGTGGGACACTACATGGATTAAATCAGACAAGAGATGTTCTTTCTTATGTTGGTGCATCACAATATTGTGGCTCATCTCAAATGAAGCCTTTATCTCATTCACGGTCGAATTGGTCATTTGATTGATTGCTTCCCAAACTGACATAAAACCCCCGACCGATGAACGCATATGTCTTTTCAGTCTTGAATGTGATCCTTCGGCACGGTTGGTAGTGGTCGTGCCGTAATGTTTCACCGTATTCGTCCATGCCAAGACAAAATTTTCTTTATGTGGATCAAGCCATGTGTATTTGATATAAGATATACATGCCGGGTTACTCTTTTTCTACTGCTCTTTGAAGATGTACCATGCTGTGTCGAAAGTTTCCTTAGTACTTGCTCGCCATACAAAGGTCCAATCTTTGTAGAATTCTTCGAAGCATTCCATGTCGACTTTGCCATCTACTTTCTCGAACTTTATCTTGCATTGTGCTTGAATATTTCGATTTACATGCCAAGTGCATAATAATCTATGAGCATAAGGAAATACGATATCAATAGCATTCATTAATGCATATTCCCGGTCGGTGACAAAAACAGACGGCTCTCTCTGTCCAGTGTAAAATGACTTCAACTTTTCCAAAGCCCATGTATAGTCCTCTACTGTTTCGTTCTTCAAGAAACAAAAGGCAACTAAAAATGTTTTACCGGTAGAAGTGAACCCGACAATGTGAAAAAGAGGCATCTTGAATTTATTAGTCTTGTACGTGCAATCAACAACCAAGACATCGGCGAAGGACCGTGCCAATTGTGTACAATCCGGATGGGACCAAAACATATAAATGACTTTATTGCTCTGCGAAAGTCTTCTATGGTATTCTACGTAATGATTTTCGGCAAGTACCTTCAATACTTGCTGCATCGCCATTCTTCCTTTTAGAGTATTTGTTCTCGACCTAGCTAGTGCAATGTATATTGTCCTCAAATTGGACTTGTTCTTATCATTCTTCTCACGCATCACGAAATAAATTTCTTTAGGACCAACTCCGAAAGTTGACAATTCTTTAACTAACTTTATCTCATCGTCGTTCAATCTTCCAGCGTAGGGATGACCAACAAGCGTGTCCGACACAGGATGATTGTGCATCCCATTCCTCACCACAAATGTCCACTTCTCGTCATTTTTGCACCCTAACACTAACTTGAATGGACAACCATATTTCCTTGTCCCTGCCGCTTTCTTCTGAGATTTTATTAGGAGAACTTCATCTTTTTTATGATGATCCCTATACTGCCCACCTCTTTCACAACCAAGACCTACAGTTTTTCGATTCGGCCGGTGTAGTACCCCGTCCCGCAAAGTCAAAAGGTAGAATCGAAATACCGACATCGTTCGGACTTAGCCTTGCAACGGCTGCTCGAAGACATCGCTCGGTCGAGACTACCGCTCGCTCAGGTGGGGTAGTTTCGGTGAACTTGCCTCATCTTAGCCTTCACATAATAAATTGCATGTTTTTAACTTGCACAAGTAGGCTTGATAATAAAAGAGACGAATCCATATAGCTAAAGGGAATAATCCCGACGGGTCGAATTGAGTTAGAATATGGAATTGTCCAACGGCCGTCTTAGAGTTGGTGCACGGCGTGCTTTGAAAATGACACTCCATCCTTCATCCCGTGGCTTGGGAGAAGGAATGTTGGTTGAGTAGGCAAACTTATGAACGTAACCTAAGTCATAGGCGTCGCCCGCGTAAATGCTCGATCAAGCATGCACGCTTCCATGATACAAGGCTTGGCATAGCCTTTGCTCGTCCCTTGAGTTAAGTTGTAGGCTTGGTGAAGTTAGGCAAAGTGATGGTGGTCGACCTAAGTCATTCCAAGCACGGTCCTATGAGTTCTACGGCTGAGTATAGCCACGAAGTCCTACAGTTTCAAAGCTAGTCGTATGGAGTATGAGTTGGGCGATAGTGTCGCGTAGAGCACGATGGGCCTAAGGCACGATGTACGGACTTAGTGTTAAGGCATGAACCACAGTTGATTTAATGGGTTTTTGGAGAAAGGACTATCGAATAGGCATTGAGTTGAATGAAATGATATGGTAACATGGAAAGAATGCTCGCGACCGTGGGTCGTCGAGGGGTCCTTGAGGGGTCTCAAGGAAAGAAGACTTGAACTTGGTTGTGGAAAGAGATGATAACACTGAGAGTACAATGACCGTGTGAGACGTCAGTTTGAGTGAACGGTCTTGCATGGTCATTGGACAACTTGTCGACAAGGTAGAGTTTCCCCGTAACGGTAACCCAGGGCCATGTGACCGTTTCGGCCAAGAAAGGAAACACGGTGATAGCTGTGCTGACTCGATAGCACCGGGTTAGTCGAGGACTTCCACGGGGCTAGCTACCTTGCGCTGTAAGGGTCCCGGCCAACCGCAAGCTATGTGTCCATAATAACTTGTCATGCTAGTGACCTCATATAGATGAGTCGGCACGGGTGGCAATCCGCGAGTGTGCCTTTGGATTGAGTCGAGTGTAGAGTACACTACATCAAGGAGTCGAGTTGAATGCGTGTGTATAGTTTGAAGACAATGTTTGGGCCTAAGATTTGGCTGCAACGAAGACACCGTGCTTCGGCACGAGATGTGGCGTCGAGTCTTATGTTGTCGGCATATAAGTTGCATGGTTATGGTTGAGTTGTTTGAGTTTAAGTCAGGAAACCGTCGCAAGGCAAAGTTGGTCGAGTAACCCTTAGTTCACAAGTTGGATGGGTCAGTTGGTGATCAAAGTAGCAAGGGCCGCGAGGCGGCGATATGATCGAGTCTCATTGAGTTGCGAGAGATGGCCTCAGCAAGGGTTTGTAGCACGGTCACACGGAAATGGAGCCTCATCGCGTAGTTACGTCTCTGATTTTAAGCCGTAAGGTAAACACGACTCGATAGGTTAACGTTGTTGGCACGAGAAGGGTCTTGAGGCAAGGTATGAGTTAACGTTGTCGTTGCAAGCACGAGATGGTCTAGAGACACAGAATAGACCAAGGCGTCGGTCCTAAAACTGATCCTAAGACAAGAGTAGAAAGACAATCATAAAGGGGACTATGTTGCACAAAGTAAATCTAACGTGTTGGTTTTGTATGGGTGGGCGAGGAGCTCATTCCACCAGTACAGTTGAGTACTGATACCCACTTAGTTTACATGTGCAGGCACAGGTAGAAGCTCATGGCGCGGAGCTCGCTTGGATGCGTCGAGGCACAGAGTTCCTTGGCAATTCGAAGCATGCGGCCGCATGGAGTGAAGACTTATACGGGACATAATGTATGGACATCGCCTTCCGAAGCTTCCGCTGGCTCAAGCATTATATCGAGAGAAAGAGAGAGAGCTGAGTGACTTGTAATGTGGGATGAGTGAGCTTGAGAGACTTGTAATCTTGGCCTTGTGCCCTATTGTAACCTTTGTTTCAATATCAATGTCACGCCCCAGAACCAGAATACTGGAGAGCGGGGGAATGACTCAGCCAGCTACGTATTACGGGTAGATGAATACCGTATAATACGATCAATGCTGTCTAACCAGACGAGGGGGTACATACTACATAAAGGTCTTACTATGGTCATTTCACATCTATTGTCTCAATTATTCAAACAAGGAAACAGTAATAGAGAACATGTAAGATAAAGCAGTAAGGCGTCCCAAACGCTCAGTCAAAATATTCTTGAGATCTGGCTTTACAAAACCTAGCCAGATGATATAGCAAGTATACACAATTGTTATCAGCTGCAGTCTGACTTAATTACAATCATGCAAAAGTAAGTACAAGACGATCCGACCAACATGTCGGTGCCAAACGGCTAAGTATAAAGTAGATGACAAAATGAGCGGTGAAGTAAGGAAACCCACTCGAGTCCTCCTGTGATCATCCCTCTAGTATTGACCATCTTGGAGGTAGAAGTAAGCTGGATCCTCGGGGACCGGCTCTAAATCTGGCCATACAAAACCAGAGAGGTTAGACCTCTAATAGCAAGTACCACAAGGGAGGACGATATGAAGGACTAAACCAGTAAGTAAGAGAATATAATAATAGATCTCTACCTCCCACTAGGATTTACATAACGTCACGACACTTCGAACCAACCTCCCAACCAAACAAGGACAGAAGTTTTCCCGTCATGTCCTGACATTCTGATCATCCCAGTTAGGTAACAGAGTAGTACAGTACACAAACAAATCATCTTGAACGGCCAATCAAATCCTACGGCTTGCTATTGTGAGTCCCAAGTTTATCCTGAGATTATGCAAAAATAGGGATTCCTCAGTTCTTACTATGTGCAAGCAAGGCTAGTCTATCCAATCAATCATGTGCGCCAATCATGTAGTTAGACGAGTCCCAGCGAGACGCCCGCCGTTATAGCATGTACAATAATATAAGCAGATACCGTCCCCTGCCCGTGTGACAGTTTTACCGTATCTGTGGGAACCAGCCGGCCCGTCGGGCACTTAATAGTCCCAAGGGGGCTGCCATGTAAGAACTCGGAAATCCATTCTCTCCATGCCATCGTTATTTTATTTGACTTAATGGTCTCTACGTTGAGTGAAGTTCCATGCCGTGGATCATGGTCGTTCAAATGAGTACTTTCGTATGGGGTACGATATGCGCAACTCTACAACGATATCCGTGCGGCTAGGTTGTAGGTTTTACATAGCGTGATGCAACAATCAATTTAACCACGGAATAACCATGCCTTGACCATAAAGTACACATGCTGTCTTTGTAAGATAAATAGAAAATTAAATAATAAATAATTACTTTGAAGCCTGCATGTGCCTGTATACCAATATTCGGGATCGGCTAATCGAGTATAATAGTTCATTACATGAACGTGTCTCATTCATTCATTTCAATAAGACGACTAGCCAGTCTCTTAGTTCCAACTAGGAACGCATGATCAAATATTAGTCAATGTCACAATCATTATCAATGGTGACAAGGCATGAAAGTCAATTAGTATTACATGGGGTCGAGCCTATAACTCCTCAGAATTAAGTTCTAGTCATACTGGGTATCCATGGATTAATCAAGACACATGACACATTCTACACAACAATCCATATTTACAATATTAACATGTCATGATTTATCAAGTTCATGCAAAAAGGCGTAATAATATAATAGAAGAATTATCATGCCACCATAAAATGAATAAGTTATAGGACAATTAAAACACCCAGGTCAAGAAAGTCACGCTGACAAGTCTAAGCTAAGGCCAAAAGTCACGCAAGAAGTCTGTGCTTAAGACCAACAAGTCACGCTAAGTCTAGCTGGGTGAGCGTGGAAAATGGGCGTGAATAGTGAGCGTGAAAAGTGATACACGCTGGCAAGCGTGAGCGTGAAAAGTCACGCAAGCAAGCACAGCGTGAGCGTGAAGGGAAATTCACGCAGACTCTAGGGAGCGTAAAAAGGTGACAAGAAATCTACGCACGTAAGGATGTGCGTGACTAAAATACACGCACGCTCATGAGAACGTGAGCGTGACTAAAAAATACACGCACGCTCATAGGAACGTGAGCGTGACTAAAAATACACGCAGACACGTACAGACGTGTGCGTGACTGAAAATACACGCAAACACGTAAAGACGCGTACGTGACTGAAAATACACGCAAACACGTAAAGACGCGTGCGTGACTGAAAATACACGCAAACACGTAAAGACGCGTGCGTGACTGAAAATACACGCAAACACGTAAAGACGCGTGCGTGACTGGGCTGATGTTTTACGCGAGCACGTAAGAACGTGTGCGTACAACATTTCCCGAACTCCAAGTACTATGGAGCCTTCGCTCCAGTGCCAGAGAAATACACACAAAGTTGATGGACTAAGAACCCATGAACAGCCGAAATACTACAACTTAGATCTAGAGAAAACCAGCCGTAGAAATCAAAAATGCTAAGAACTAATCTCTCTTGGAATCACGAGAAGAAGGCAAATGAACCATAAAAATGGGTGATTGAGAAGCAAGTTTGCACTTGCCTTCTCCTGCTGCTGGTAGGTGGTGGGGAGTAATAAGAGGAAGAAGAAGAAGTAATGGTGAGAATGAAGTAATGAGGAGAGAGAAAGAGATGGAAGCTTTAAATAGGAAGATGGTAGTAGGTGGGGTGTTGGGCCGGGTTTAAGGAGATTCAGCAAACCGAAACCCAATAAGACTAAAGCAGCAAATAAAATGCAGGAAATAAAATTGCAGAAATATAATTACAGAAATAAAATTGCAGGAAATTAATTAACATGAAAATTTTAAAGAACAGATAATTAATTTAACATGAGACTAAAGGAATTTAAATACAGAATAATACGTGATAAATACTAAATAAATACACATGAGTTGTTCATATATAAAAATACGCATTCCGGGAACGGGGAGTGACATCTCTACCCACCTTAGAAAAATTCCGTCCTCGGAATTTCAAATCCAAGCCGGATAGAAATATCAGAGCTAAACTAATACAAGCAATTCTAGTGAGCAAGCAATCATTGTTACCATATTAAAAGCAAGTACTATATAAGTAAATCCATCAATCTACGATATCAGGTAGTTCTATCCATAAGGCGATAAGCATGAGAAATCAAGACAATCAAGGTATACAGAAAGAGATATACCTTGTGAGTCAAACAGGTATGGATACCGTGATCGGATATCATCCTCACGTTCCCACGTTGACTCTCCCAAGGAGTGATGACCCCAAGCAACACGGACATGACTAATTGTTCGGTTCTTGAGTATCTTCTATCTTCGGTCCAAAATGGACACAGGCTATTCCTCGTAAGACAGGTTGGTACCAACAACCAGCTCAGAATGATCGAGGACATGACTTGGGTCCGATACATACCTACGTAATTGAGATACATGAAATACGTCATGCACCTCTCGTAACGAAGGTGGGAGGGATAAACGATAAGCAACATCGCCTATCCGATCAAGGATAATGAATGGGCCCACGTACCGCGGACTCAATTTCCCGCGAACGCCAAATCTAATGACCCCACGAGTAGGTAAGATCCGCAAGAATACGTGGTCCCCAATAGAGAACTCTAACGGCCTACGATACTGGTCCGCCCAATGACGATGCCGATCCTGCGCAACTCGAAGTCGCTCTCTAATTCCCTTAACTACTTCAACCGTCTGAACAATCATTTCTGGGCCTAACATTTTCCTCTCTCCGATATCATCCCATGCAAGCGGTGATCTGCACTTCTTACCATATAGTGCTTCAAATGGCGCCATCTGGATACTGGCTTGATAACTATTATTGTACGAGAACTCGACCAAGTGTAGGTGGCTCTCCCAAGATCCTCTAAAATCTAGAGTGCAAGCTCGCAACATATCTTCTAAGGTCTGAATCGTTCTTTCTGATTGCCCATCTGTTTGTGGATGGTAAGCTGTGCTAAAGCTTAACTTGGTACCCAGACTATGATGTAAGCTCTTCCAGAAGTGTGATGTAAAGCGAGTATCTCGATCCGACACAATACTGACAGGGACTCCATGCTGCCTGACTATCTGTTGCATATATAACTCTGCTAACTTTTCTGTAGATTGTCCTACTCTGAAAGGAAGAAAGTGTGCTACCTTCGTAAGCCGATCTACTATCACCCAGATAGCATCCTTACCACTTGGTGATCTTGGTAAACCGGTCACAAAGTCAATTGTAATATGCTCCCATTTCTATTCTGGAATAGGAAGCGGTTGTAATAACCCTGCTGGCCTCTGCTGTTCTGCCTTCACTTGCTGACATACCAAGCAACGGGAAACGAATCTAGCTACCTCCCTCTTCATTCCGTTCCACCAGAAATGCTGCTTGATATCTTGGTACATCTTGATCCCTCCAGGGTGAATAGAATACTGAGAACTGTGAGCTTCTGCCATGACCTCCTGTCTGATATCTCCACTAGGCACACATAAACGCGATCCGAACCTAAGTGTACCATCTTCGTGAATCCTCATATCCTTCCTGAGCCCTGACTCACATTCTGCCCTAAGCTTCTGAATCCTTGGGTCCTGTGCCTGAGCTGCCTTGATCCTATCTACCAAGTCAGATTGAACTTGTAGACTAGTTAGAACTCCTACATCACTAGGAAGTATAACTTCGATGCCCATCTCCTGAAGGTCTTCTAAGATATGCTTCTGCGTGGTCAACATAAATGCGTCGCCTCTCCTGCTGAGAGCGTCTGCTACTACATTAGCCTTGCCTGGATGATACTGAAGCTCCATGTCATAATCCTTGATCAATTCCAACCATCTTCTCTGTCTCATGTTCAGCTCCTTCTGAGTAAAGATGTACTTCAGACTTTTATGATCTGTGTACATCTCCACTCGGTCACCATATAAGTAATGCCTCCATAACTTCAGAGCAAACACTACTGCTGCTAACTCCAAATCATGAGTTGGGTAATTCTTCTCGTGGTCCCGAAGCTGTCTAGATGCATATGCTATCACCTTCCCATGTTGCATAAGGACACATCCAAGTCCCTTACCTGACGCATCACAATATACTGTAAAACCTCCGGGTCCAATTGGCAACGTAAGAATAGGTGATGATATCAACTTCTGCTTCAAAGTCTTGAATGATGCCTGACATTCTGCCGACCAAACAAATGGCACATCCTTCCGGGTCAAGCGGGTCATGGGCGCTGAAAGCCTTGCAAAATCTGACACAAACCTTCTGTAATATCCTGTCAATCCCAAGAAACTCCGCACATCTGCTACGGTCTTGGGTACTGGCCAACTCTCTACTGCTTCTACCTTCTTGGGATCTACTGCTACTCCAGCTCCTGATATGATATGACCCAAAAATGAAATGTGATCCGTCCAGAACTCACACTTACTAAGCTTGGCATACAACTGGTTCTCTCTCAGAACCTACAACACTTTCCTGAGGTGGTCTTCATGCTCCTCTTCACTAGCAGAGTACACGAGTATGTCGTCAAGAAACACAACGACAAACTGGTCTAAGTATGGCATAAAGATGCGGTTCATCAAATTCATGAATATTGCTGGAGCATTGGTCAAACCAAACGGCATTACTAAGAACTCATAATGCCCATACTTCGACCTGAATGCTGTCTTGGGAATATCTTCCTTCCGAACCCTCACCTGATGGTACCCTGAACGAAGATCTATCTTGGAGAAAACTCTAGCCTTGCTCAACTGATCAAATAAGTCGTCGATCCTGGGTAATGGGTACTTGTTCTTCACTGTTGCCGCGTTAAGCTTCCTGTAGTCAATGCACAATCTGGATGACCCATCCTTCTTCCCCACAAGTACCACTGGTGCTGCCCATGGTGACACGCTAGCTTGGATGAATTTCTTCTCCTTCAATTCCTCTATGTGCTGATAAACCTTGGCCTGCTCTGAATCCGCCATTCTGTAAACCCGATCTGATATTGGTTTAGTTCCTGGTGCCAATTCTATGCTGAACTCAATATCTCTAACCGGTGGTAGACCTGGAAGTTCTTCAGGAAATACGTCTAGAAATTCTTCAACTACCTTCGGGATCCGAACTTCCTCCATTGCCGTTACTACTCCCTGCTCTTGTTGAGTTGCCTCTGATCTGACTAAGGTGAATCGCTCCATGCCTGGAATATCAAAAGATACACTCCCTCTACGACAATCTATTGTCGTATGACTGTCTTTCAGCCAGTTCATGCCTAAGATAACGTCGAAATTTCCAACAGGAAATTCTATCAACCGGACAGGTAAAGAATGCCCGCAAACTACAACGCTACACGCTAGAATAACTCTACTAACTCCTACGAGCCCATTACCAGTGAGTATATTCAACCTCCCTGGCAATGCCTCGAACTCCATTCCTAGTCGTGTCGTAAATTGTGCAGATATAAATGAATGGGATGCTCCCGAATCAAACAATGCTACTGCGGGATATGAGGCGACGAGAATGTTACCTGCCACAACATCTTCCGATGCCAATGCCTCTTCCAAGGACAAAGTGAATGCTTGCCCTCGACCTTCTTGCTGATTTTCATGCTGTGGCCTAGCCTGGTGCTGCTGCTGGCCCCTTCGTTGATGATGCTGGGGTGGTCTATGCTGGTGTTGCTGCATCGGCGGTCCCTGCTGCCGAAATATCTGAGCCTGCGGTACTAACGGACGCTGTGCCAACGGCCTTACTGCTACTGCTGGTCCTCGATACTGGCCTGCCCCTGGTGCTGGCAGAGCAGGGAACTGCTGTCCTGGTCCTCCTGACCTCGAATTCATGGGACATGTGGTAACCCGATGGTCTGGATTTCCACATATCAGACATAGTCCATTCAATGTCCGACACACATCTCTAGTGTGTCCCATCTTCCCATAATAAGTGCATCCCGTCGGGGGTTGCTGGTTCTTTCTCTGTTGCTGTTGCTGCTGCTGCCTGGGTGGTGCTGGTCCTCGTATCGCCACATCGTGGATACGAATGCCAGGGGATGGTGCTGTTATTCGGGGTGCTGCTCCCCCTCCTCCTTCAATCTGACTGTGGGATCTCTTCTGACCCCCAGTCCTGGTCGCAAGCCTCTGAATGGTGAGCTCATGCCTTCGAGTTGCCGTTAATATTTCGTCAAAAGTTTGGTAATTGTGCCCCTCTATTAATTGCAAGAGCTCAAGATGAAACCCTTGCTGAAACCTCATGGCCCTATGGCGCTCTGTTGCTACCATCTCTGGGGCGAATCTACTCAATCTGCAGAATTCCACTGCATAAGCATCTACAGTCTTGCCGGCCTGCCTGAGGTTGATAAACTTCTGTTGTAGCTCAAACTGCACCACAACTCCATAGTACTTGGTCTTGAATCTTGCTGTGAAATCGTCCAAAGCCACAGGACGTCTGATGCCCACTTCCTCTGATTCCCACCAATCACGTGCGAGATTCTGAAGTAACAACTTTACTAGATCCACACGCTCTTCCGCCGGTACCTTAGCCGCTGTCAGAATAGCCTCAATATCCTTAAGCCATACATCTGCTGAGATGGCATCCTCCGTGCCCTCGAAACGGCGGGGGTTGTACTTGCAAAACCTGGCTGATGCTCCAGAATCAGCCCTCACTCCTCTTTCCAAAGCCGTCTGTAATCCTTGGTTAAGCAACACATTCTGCTCTTGTAGCTGAGTGTGCATGCGCTGCTGGGCCAACATCTGATGTTGCTGAGTAGCCATCATTCCTCTCATGATCTCCAGAAGGGCTGGTGTGTCCACCTGGGTAGGTGGAACTGTCGGTGGTGGTGGGACATTCGGATACTACGATCCAGTCGCTGGTTCCACTATCACTTCTTCCTGGGTAGCCTCTTGAGTTAGTACTGGCCCTTGTTGCTGACCAACAGGGTCAGGTGGTCCATGTTGCTCCTGCAGTTGTCCAGCTCAGACAGGTGCGGACGAGGTGCCCCTAAGAAAAGGGACAAGAGAACAATCAAACGACCGGACATGAAGGATCAATGAAGTCAAAGGATATCGGAATGTCAAGCAAGAGTTGAGAATAACGAATCAGAAGATCAAGGGGAAACATGTGTGATTGAGACATCCTATAAATCAAAACACCCCACAAGTCTGAAATCAGACCTGCATGGGCCACCACTAAAACCTTGTCACGCCCCAGAACCAGAATACTGGAGAGCGGGGGAATGACTCAGCCAGCTACGTATTACGGGTAGATGAATACCGTATAATACGATCAATGCTGTCTAACCAGACGAGGGGGTGCATACTACATAAAGGTCTTACTATGGTCATTTCACATCTATTGTCTCAATCATTCAAACAAGGAAACAGTAATAGAGAACATGTAAGATAAAGCAGTAAAGCATCCCAAATGCTCAGTCAAAATGTTCTTGAGATCTGGCTTTACAAAACCTAGCCAGATGATATAGCAAGTATACACAATTGTTATCAGCTGCAGTCTGACTTAATTACAATCATGCAAAAGTAAGTACAAGACGATCCGACCAACATGTCGGTGCCAAACGGTTAAGTATAAAGTAGATGACAAAATGAGCGGTGAAGTAAGAAAACCCACTCGAGTCCTCCTGCGATCATCCCTCTAGTATTGACCATCTTGGAGGTAGAAGTAAGCTGGATCCTCGGGGACCGGCTCTAAATCTGGCCATGCAAAACCAGAGAGGTTAGACCTCTAATAGCAAGTACCACAAGGGAGGACGATATGAAGGACTAAACCAGTAAGTAAGAGAATATAATAATAGATCTCTGCCTCCCACTAGGATTTACATAACGTCACGACACTTCGAACCAACCTCCCAACCAAACAAGGACAGAAGTTGGCCCGTCATGTCCTGACATTCTGATCATCCCAGTTAGGTAACAGAGTAGTACAGTACACAAACAAATCATCTTGAACGGCCAATCAAATCCTACGGCTTGCTATTGTGAGTCCCAAGTTTATCCTGAGATTATGCAAAAATAGGGATTCCTCAGTTCTTACTATGTGCAAGCAAGGCTAGTCTATCCAATCAATCATGTGCGCCAATCATGTAGTTAGACGAGTCCCAGCGGGATGCCCGCCGTTGTAGCATGTACAATAATATAAGCAGATACCGTCCCCTGCCCGTGTGACAGTTTTACCGTATCTGTGGGAACCAGCCGGCTCGTCGGGCACTTAATAGTCCCAAGGGGGCTGCCATGTAAGAACTCGGGAATCCATTCTCTCCATGCCATCGTTATTTTATTTGACTTAATGGTCTCTACGTTGAGTGAAGTTCCATGCCGTGGATCATGGTCGTTCAAATGAGTACTTTCGTACGGGGTACGATATGCGCAACTCTACAACGATACCCGTGCGGCTAGGTTGTAGGTTTTACATAGCGTGATGCAACAATCAATTTAACCATGAAATAACCATGCCTTGACCATAAAGTACACATGCTGTCTTTGTAAGATAAATAGAAAATTAAATAATAAATAATTACTTTGAAGCCTGCATGTGCCTGTATGCTAATATTCGGGATCGGCTAATCGAGTATAATAGTTCATTACATGAACGTGTCTCATTCATTCATTTCAATAAGACGACTAGCCAGTCTCTTAGTTCCAACTAGGAACGCATGATCAATTATTAGTCAATGTCACAATCATTATCAATGGTGACAAGGCATGAAAGTCAATTAGTATTACATGGGGTCGAGCCTATAACTCCTCAGAATTAAGTTCTAGTCATACTGGGTATCCATGGATTAATCAAGACACATGACACATTCTACACAACAATCCATATTTACAATATTAACATGTCATGATTTATCAAGTTCATGCAAAAAGGCGTAAGAATATAATAGAAGAATTATCATGCCACCATAAAATGAATAAGTTATAGGACAATTAAAACACCCAGGTCAAGAAAGTCACGCTGACAAGTCTAAGCTAAGGCCAAAAGTCACGCAAGAAGTCTGTGCTTAAGACCAACAAGTCACGCTAAGTCTAGCTGGGGTGAGCGTGGAAAATGGGCGTGAATAGTGAGCGTGAAAAGTGATACACGCTGGCAAGCGTGAGCGTGAAAAGTCACGCAAGCAAGCACAGCGTGAAGGGAAATTCACGCAGACTCTAGGGAGCGTGAAAAGGTGACAAGAAATCTACGCACGCAAGGATGTGCGTGACTAAAATACACGCACGCTCATGAGAACGTGAGCGTGACTAAAAAATACACGCACGCTCATGGGAACGTGAGCGTGACTAAAAATACACGCAGATACGTACAGACGTGTGCGTGACTGAAAATACACGCAAACACGTAAAGACGCGTGCGTGACTGAAAATACACGCAAACACGTAAAGACGCGTGCGTGACTGAAAATACACGCAAACACGTAAAGACGCGTGCGTGACTGAAAATACACGCAAACACGTAAAGACGCGTGCGTGACTGAAAATACACGCAAACACGTAAAGACGCATGCGTGACTGGGCTGATGTTTTACGCGAGCACGTAAGAACGTGTGCGTACAACATTTTCCGAACTCCAAGTACTATGGAGCCTTCGCTCCAGTGCCAGAGAAATACACACAAAGTTGATGGACTAAGAACCCATGAACAGCCGAAATACTACAACTTAGATCTAGAGAAAACCAGCCGTAGAAATCAAAAATGCTAAGAACTAATCTCTCTTGGAATCACGAGAAGAAGGCAAATGAACCATAAAAATGGGTGATTGAGAAGCAAGTTTGCACTTGCCTTCTCCTGCTGCTGGTAGGTGGTGGGGAGTAATGAGAGGAAGAAGAAGAAGTAATGGTGAGAATGAAGTAATGAGGAGAGAGAAAGAGATGGAAGCTTTAAATAGGAAGATGGTGGTAGGTGGGGTGTTGGGCCGGGTTTAAGGGGATTCAGCAAACCGAAACCCAATAAGACTAAAGCAGCAAATAAAATGCAGGAAATAAAATTGCAGAAATATAATTACAGAAATAAAATTGCAGGAAATTAATTAACATGAAAATTTTAAAGAGCAGATAATTAATTTAACATGAGACTAAAGGAATTTAAATACAGAATAATACGTGATAAATACTAAATAAATACACATGAGTTGTTCATATATAAAAATACGCATTCCGGGAACGGGGAGTGACAATCAATAAAGAGCTTCTTTTGAATAACTTGTGTTCATGTGTACTTGTTCTTAAATTCCGCTGCACGTTTCAATATTTATGCTTGGGACTTCTGTGCGACGACCCCGTCGCCGCCGATGTAATCGGCCGTTATGAAATTGCCTTGCACGAGCGCAATCTAGGCTCGTGCGGCATCACGCCTTAGCGAGGACGATCGCTCCTACGGGAGCGGGGCGTGACAGCCGGTGCCGTAACGACCTTGAAATGACAAGGATTGTGTTCGATCGCCTTCCAACTTCTCTGCACCATTCTAATGCTTCGTCGTAAGATTCAAAAACCATATTCGTCAAGAATATATTCCTCAAATCAATACACATAGGAGATGGGGTGTCCTACAATAAATTTTTGAATTTTTTTATAACTAAATCAACGACAAGTGCAAAGACAATATCCAATTCAGGACTCACATTGCAGTTAAACTAGACTGCCACAAATTCTGACAGTCCTAAGTGCTTGATGGACTGCCAGAAAGTGTGGCAGTCAAGTTGTTCATACGCTATTCAACTGGACTGCCACACTTTCTGGCAGTCCATAGTACTTTATGGACTGCCAGGAAGTGTGGCAGTCCAGTTGTTCATAAGCTATTCAACTGGACTGCCACACTTTCTGGCAGTCCATAGTACTTTATGGACTGCCAGGAAGTGTGGCAGTCCAGTGGAGCAGAAGATTAACTTCTGGACTGCCGCACTCTCTGGCAGTCCACCAAGTACATGGGACTGCCTGAGTGTGTGGCAGTCCAAATGTCGACTACGAATTGTTGTACGTAGGTAGGTCGGGGACCTACCGAGAGTTCTTCGGAGAGAATGTTGTGTTCTTCGGAAGGACCAGACTGATCGATTGCTAGATTTGACGTTCCTATTTCTTCCATATTTCCTACATTATGATAAAACTTTCAATAATTAGGAATGAACAATTTTTTAAACAAATATTGCCATCTAGTAGTCAAAAACATACCGAGTACTAGGAATATTCGTTGATAATTATTCTACGTTTCAAGACAAGAAGATTGAGTGGGGGACAAGAATAATATTCTAGGGTTCTTGGAAAAGTGGAAATGGAACTTTGGAGAAGAAGACGAAAGGGGATATTTTTCTTTTTGACTTTTATACTAGAAAGTGGGATAGCCATGATCACTTTCTTCAATGGCAAACTTGTAGATAAATCAAACTTCAAAATGGGCTAGCCATGATAAGAGCATCTCTAACCCTTTTGTCTTGTTAAGTATTGTGAGTCTTAGGTGGCTCCTATGTGGCATGAGCCACAAGGCAATGTCTTGTTTATGTGGCAAAATTATATCTCAAAAGACAATGAGATAGAAAAACTCTCTCCAATGCAAAAGTATTGAGAAGACAATAAAATATATTTTTTCCAACTTCCAAGGCAACTTTTAAGACAACTACTCATCTTCTTTCTTTTTTCTAATATTTTTTTATTCATAATTGATGACATGGAAGAGAAGACATTGTCAAGTGCATTGTCTAGAACAAGACAATCAACTTCACAATGTCTTCTTTAATTTTTGCCACATAAGCTTCACAATTGACTTGACAATTGCATTGGAGAAGAACTTTTGAATAAAGTTTTGTCATTCCTATGTGGCATTAACTTTTTTCCAAAGTCACAATAGGGTTGGAGATGCTCTAAGTTTTGGATGTGCCCATATAATTAGCCTATAAAAAATCCGGAACAACCGACCGGTCTTCCTTAAATCCCCACCTTGACTTGGGCCTGCAACAATACAAATCATCTAACACAAACCCAAATTAGGGGTGTGCATTCGGTTCATTCGGTTCCAACCGAACCGAATAATCGAAAACCGAATTGGACCGAAACCGAATAAGCAAAACCGAAACCGAACCGAATTGGTCAATAACCGAACCGAACCGAACCGAACCGAATTAAATCGGTTCGGTTTTCGGTTTATTCGGTTTATGGGTTTATTTGTGCTTTTTTTGTTAATATATATAATAACTAACTATAC
Source organism: Iris pallida (assembly GCA_029216955.1). Classification (NCBI taxonomy): domain Eukaryota; kingdom Viridiplantae; phylum Streptophyta; class Magnoliopsida; order Asparagales; family Iridaceae; genus Iris; species Iris pallida. The sequence continues at coordinate 1,851,074 of JANAVB010009598.1, forward strand.
CTAGATATATTTAGCATATACCTATAGTATATACCTATATATATTTAGTATATACCTATAATTAATACACACGCACACACACACACACACACACACACACATATATATATATATATTAAATTTTCTTATTCGATTTTCGGTTTTGGACCGACCAAAATCAAAACCGAAACCGAATAAAAAAATTTAGTATTTTCAAAACCGAAACCAAACCGATTTTTTTTTAAACCGAACCGAATCTCTTATTCGGTTCGGTTTTCGGTCCAAAACCGAATAATGCTCACCCCCCAAATCATACGGTGAGAGAGAGAAAGAAAAGAGTCGAACACATGGCGGGCATGGCCGGAGGAGAAGAGGAGGAGATGGAATCTCTCCTCCAATGGGCAGCCACAATCGGCATCTCCGATTCACCAACCGCTTCGTCTTCTGCTTCTTCTTGTTTGGGTCACTCTCTCTCCATCTCCACTTTCCCCAACAACGGCGGGTGAGTAAATCTGACACGGACACGGACACGGACACGGCCAACACATATGAGGTCGTCTATGACAACTATTGTTATTATTACTCGAAGGAGGGGGATGGCGGCGGCGCGGGAGCTGAGGAGAGGAGAGCCGGTCCTAAGAGTGCCGAGAGCTGCTATTCTCACCACGGACAGCGTCGTAGCTGCTGACGAGAGGATAGCTTCCTGCGTCAGGAAGCACTCGCATCTCTCCTCCACCAAGGTGAGCTCAGTCGGCTTTACTGGACAAGTCAAAAACCTAATCTTTGTTATAAAGGAGCTTAGGGTTTTCGTCCTTCCTTCCTTCCTTCCTTTCTTTTTTTCTTTCCCTTTTATAGAAAAAATAACTGCCCCAAATATGAAGAGGAAGTAAATCAATTTTGATACCGAGATGGTTACTTTTGATTACTTTTTCTTGACCCATGTAGCTGAATATTGAGTAGAAATCACACCGGAACAAGTTTGATACAGAGACTTGGTTAGTTTGTCCTTTTTTTTTTTCTCTCTTGGTTTTGGCATATGGATACTTACGGTTGCCAATGTAGTTGGTTATTGAGTAGAAATCGCGTCTGTGTTTTTTGTTTTTTTGTTTCTGACCTTCTGTTGATCTGGGTATGTCGGTACTTTCCTCTGTAGCTGAATTTTGAATAGAAACTGCAGTGAGACCATGGTTGTTAAAAGCGCGCCCGGGCATGCATTTCCGCAAGAAGCGGAATCCCAAGGGAGGTTGTTAAGTTTAACACTGTTTTGTTTGGTTTATTAAGTTAGCTGAAATGTAGAGTAGAAACAAGGCCGGTCCATGGGTAAGCCTAGCAAGACTTCGTGCTTGGACAACTCCCTTTTATAGGACAACACCCCAGGTCATTTGGTTTTCTTAGGACCGGCCCAGCGCAAACCCAACTTAAACCTATATCTTTTCAACAGGGGTGAAGGGCAACCAAAATTAGCTCCGGCTAAGGCAACCCAACCCCCGGGACCAGCCCTGAGTAGAAATCACAGCGACGCTAGTTTGATAGAGTTGTTCGGTTTGCATCATTTTTTTTTTTTTTGGATTTCGGCATGTAGGTACTTGCCCATGTAACTTTATATCGATAGAAATCATGGTGAAACAAGTTGAATGCCGAGCTGTTTGGGTTCTGTCCCCATGTTTTGATTTTGGCATGTTCGTACTTGCCCATGTAGCTGAACATTGAGTAGAAATCACATAGAAAAAGAAGTTTGTTACTTGCTTTTTCTTTGGTTTTGGCATGTGGGTACTTGACCATGTAGCTGAATTATCTGAAATTGCAATAGAATCAACTTTTCGAATTTCTATATTGATATTGATTTGTCCGTGTTTGATATTTCTCCACTTTCCTAAGTACTGCTTTTGATAGCAAGAGCTGCCTGTATTTTGAGTTTGAATTTACAGTCTTTTTGGCTTGATTTGGGCTACTTGCCCTTGTAGCTGATTTATTTGAGATTATGATATACGTCATCAAACAAATTTCATGTCCTTATCTAATGCAATTACTGCTCTTGATATTAATTTATATGTAATTGCGATGATTCTGTTTTCCTAATTACTACTTCCAATACTGATTTGTTTTATAGTTTTGAAAATGAATCTTTTTGAGCTTGGTTCTATATCTTTCATGTAACTGGGGGATGTGGGTGTAGCTGAATTCCAATACCCCCCACCCCAGCCCTCCACCCCACCCACCCACCCACCCAACACCGTCAATGTCATATGCGTACGAGTTTCAGTTGGTAATGTTGAGTTTCCGCCAGGTTTTTGGAGGTTGGTAAGTTCTGTCTGATACTTGACCATAATTCCGAAAGTTGGCTGGAACTCAATATTATTGGTTGAACCTAGCAAACATGATATTGGCTGATCTATATCTTATTTAAAAGGTTTTTAATCATGTTGCTAAAGGCATCATTTGTAGAAGATTGTGCAAACGGGCAAACCAAAGGAAATTTAACGAAACTCTACTGGTTGCTTGAAGAATGCTTGATGAATCCACTGTAACTCTCCGTCCCTGAATCTCATGAACCACGATCCATCACTAAAAAGAATAAAAAAAATACAATGACCCTCCCTATGTTTCATGAGTATTACAAGGACTACCCCTATTCCGAAAATAATTACAATGGCCACTTCTCTCCTTTATAAATTTTATAAAACATAGGAGTGGTCTTCTATAGAAAATATGAACTATAGTAGTGTCCGTGAAATTAGTTTCAAAGTAGGAGTGGTTTCTGTAATAAGTGTAAAACGTATGGGTAGTTAACGTAATTTGCCCAAATAAATCTCTCAATGTTACCTCTCAAGAAAATATGAAAGATATAATTTCCTTTCACCCAATATTTATTATTGAGATAAGACTCAAATATAAGCCGTAACATTATTTTATCTGAAGAAAATTATGCTTTAAGAAACTCAACAATATAGCTCTAATAGTTAAGAATCATTATGTTAACTGATAGACGAGAACAATCTCAGATATTACAGGCCTATTTGGTTATGTTTTATAACTCAGATTTTTGAGTTGTAAAACCAAAGTGGCAGAAAGTTGTATTTGGTTCTACATCTCACAAAAGTAAGTTTCGAAAAAACTTTTCCAAATGAGTTGTTTAAAAACAGTTTTCTGAGAGCAACCAAAAGCTCTTTTCAGAGTAAGCTCTCAGATTTTTTTTTTGCACATTCTTCCAGGTCCCCGATTTCCGATTTCTCTCCAGTGACAGGGTCCCCCCACCTTCTCTCCCCTACTCTCTTTCTCTCTTCCCTCTTTCCCTTCCCCTTCCCCAGTTCTCTGAATTCTCGGCAGATCTCAGGCAGGTCCAAGTGGAGCACCACCGCCGCCATGCAGCTCTCCGGCTACCCCCCCACCAGTCCGATCTCGCCTCCCACCGCTCCCATTGCGCTTGAAGCGCCAACACCCGTCGTAGTTCTCCTGGACTGACGGAGTGGCGGGTTTAGGCGACGGAGGCCTACACCGTCGGCTCGCTGCAGTGGGACTCTGTTTGTGACAGCGTCTCGAGCGCGTCAGAGAACTCATCCTCCTCCTCCTTCTTCTTGAGTTTCCGATGGTTTGACTTCCTTCCGGTGGGACGATCCGGACGGAGGAGGCGGCTCCTGCGAGGATCGAAGCTGCCTTCGCCACCTTGAACTTCGTCCGCGAGATCGAGCTTCAAGCGTTAGCAGTAGTGTATCTCGTGTTTGCTTCGACCCGACCTTCTCTATCGTCGACGACGACGACACCGAGGCCTTCGTGGCTTCGCCTAAGACTTCCATCCGACTCGATGACGACGACACAACGTTTGGTTACGACACAACAATGTTCTAAATTTCGCTAGGCGGAATCGGTGCACCGGAGGGCCGACTACCGCCTAGGTGCCGAACTATTTTTTTTCTTTATAATACGTATAGATATAAATAGTGTGTATGTGTTATAAAAACACATAAGCTTATGTGCTCTTGTGGCTAGTGGGCTGTGCTTAAGTTACGGTGGTTTAGGTGGGGTTATGAGTTCGAATCCCCCTTTTTGTTTTTTTCAGTTTTTTTTTCTTGACCTAACCCAATAAAAGAGGAGTTGAGGAGAGAGAATCTCATCTCCAGGCCCTCCTCTCTCGCCTCGCCTCCCCTCCCCTCCCCTCTCCTCCTCTCCTCTCCGCTCTTCTCCTCTCCTCTCCCCTCCCCTCCCCTATCATGGGAGGCGGCATCGCAGCAGACGACAGTAGCAACAGACAGTAGCGCATCAGTAACAACAACAGCAGGTAATTACATAATTTTTTGAATTTTTTTTGAAATGTCAGATCTGATTTTTTTTAATTTTTTTTTCAAAATTTTTCTTCTTCAAATTTTCAAAACAAAATCAGTGTTCTAAAAATCGGCCTAGGCGGCCGCCTAGGCGGCGCCTAGGCGCTAGGCGGCCTGCGGCCGCACCGAAAAGGTCCTAGGCGGCCGGCCTAGGCGCTGGGCGGGCCTAGGCGGCCCTAGTCGGACCTAGGCGGCCCTAGTCGGACCTAGGCGGGCCATTTCGGTCTGAAATTTAAAAAAAAAAAATTTCAACACTTACCTGTCAGAGATTGAGCGGCGACGGCGGCAGCGGTGACGGCGTCGGGTGGTGGTGGTGGTGGTGCTGCTAGTGGTGGTGGCAGTCGTGGACGGTGGTGGTGGTGGCGGCGGTGGATCTGCTAGTGGTGGTGGTGGATCTGGTAGTGGTGGTGGTGGATCTGCTAGTGGTGGTGGTGGTGGTGGTGGCGGCGGCGGATACGGAGAGGAGAGGGAGGAGAGGAGTGGTGGTGGTGCTACTGGTGGCGGTGGCGGTGGCGGTGGCGGTGGCGGTGGCAGTGGCGGTGGCGGTGGCGGGAGAGGGAGAGGGGGAGGGAGGAGAGGAGTGGTGGTGGTGCTGCTGCTACTGGTGGCGGTGGCGGTGGCGGTGGCCGCGGCGGCGGGAGAGGGAGGAGAGGGAGAGGGAAAGGGGGAGGGAGGAGAGGAGTGATGGTGCTGCTGCTACTACTGCACTCTCTCTCCTCTCATCCCCTTTTTAAGGGTGAAAGAAAAAAAAAACAAAAAAAAAAAACTTACAAAGGATTCGAACCGTGGCCTCCTCACTCCAAACCACAATCTTAAACATAAGCTGCTGACCAACTTATCAACCATAAGTTTTGTTTATAAATGACATATACATATATATATGGGGTAACATATATACATATAATAAAAAAAAAATCAGTTCGGCGCCTAGGCGCCGCCTAGGCGCCCTAGTCGCTAGGCGGGCCCTTGGCGCACCGTCTCCGCGTAGCGAAATTTATAACATTGAACAAAATCGGCCACATATTGCCGCCTAGTCCCACCTAGGGCCGAAATCCGCCTAGGACTGCCGCCTAGGGGGTTTCTGGTGCGGTTGACGGCCGCCTAAACCGAAATTTAGAACACTGAGACAAAGTGAATATCATGGACCTTGTCCTCTATAAAGAACATAATTTTTTTTTTTTATAATTTTTTTCACACAACTAACAATTTTTATTAAAAATATCATTTTCTGATTTTTTTTTACCAAACAAAATATTTAACATTTTTTTCTAAAAACTGTTTTCTAGATGCAAGTAACCAAACGCAAACTCAAAATATCATGTTCAAAAAACACCTTTATAACTTACTTTCATAAAACTATTTTCAAGAATTTTTTTTAGGAAGCATATCCAAACAGACCCTACATTTTCGCTACAGTCATTCGTTGAGCTTCTGTGATAAAACACTTAATCATGAACGTTTCTGTACAGATATTAACTGTATGTTTATTGGCTGAGGTGGGAAAAGGCAGAAGTTCTGGATGGTACCCCTATCTTGTTCATTTGCCTCGCTCTTATAATACACTAGCAAACTTCACCCAATCCGAAATTCAGGCTTTGCAAGTACGGCTTTTTTACTCTTCTCTTAGTTAATACATTTTCTGCTCTCTATACATGCCATCTAGCCTTACTAATTGTTTACCTGATTGTCAGGTCGAAGATGCCATCTGGGTGTCAGAGAAGGCTGTTCAGAAGTCTAAGTCAGACTGGAAAATGGCTATAGTCCTCATGCAAGAAATGGAGCTGAAACCACAACTTTTAACATTTAAAGCCTGGCTTTGGGCCTCAGCAACTGTAAGGGGCTTGTTTAACTTCAGTTGTGCCTCTTTATATTCTTTGTTGGTTTAATGCTCTTTTAAAAGCAAATATTTTCTTCATGATGGCAGCTATCTTCTCGAACGTTGCATGTACCATGGGATGATGCTGGTTGCTTATGCCCTATTGGTGACTTGTTTAATTATGCTGCACCTGAGGGGGAGACTTACTCAGAAGATTTAGAATCTCCGGCAGAATCTTTGCAATCTAATCTTTTTACTTCTGTCAAGTATAATGGTAGCATAGAGCAATTTGATTCAGAGCAGCCTGAGACGTACTCGCTGAGATTAACAGATGGTGGATACGAGGAAAGTACTGATTCTTATTGCTTTTATGCAAGAGAAAGATACAGAAAAGGAGAACAGGTAATTACAAACTATTTCCCGTTGGTAGAAAAAATAATAACTTATGATTCTGGTTTCTTGCATGGCACATTAGGGACAAGGAAAAGAAGATATTCTGCAATCATTATCATATGTTAAATATCACACAAATTGAGAACTAGTCATGCTGGTATCCATGATTTGTAGCATGTTGTGTGTATTTACTCATACTGGGAAAGATCAGCTAAATATTTATAAAACACTTATCCCAATAATATGTGACACACAATTGACTCTATTTCTGTCATCCCTTGCATCATCTTGCAACCTAATCCTGGGAATGACTATGTTGAGCGAAGAAAACTTCAAATCATCTAGTGACCGGAAGCTCATTAGCACATTAGCACTCTTCACATTCCAAAATCTCTAAGGGTGTGTTTGATTGCAAGGTGGAAAATACGTAGAAAAGAAATTAATTCCATGGAATTATTTTCCTAGGAAAAACATTCCATGGAATTTTAAAATTTTCCATGGAAAACTTAATTTGGTTGTTTGATTGTCATTATTTTCCACGGAAAATAGTTATTTTCCATGGAAAATGATATTTTCCTATGGGTTAGACAAGTTTCATTTTCCACCATTTTAGAAGAAAATATGGAAAATGATAGTTTTTTGGAAAATAATTTCCATGGAAAATATAAGCTATCAAACACTACAATTGGTGGAAAATTTGTGGTGGAAATATTTTTCATGGAAAAAAAGCCCAATCAAACACAGCCTAAATGAGTCCCTAAAAGATTACTACGTACCAAATTTGTATGATTAAATCATAAACTTCATTTAAAAGATTAAATCATAAACTTCAAATTTGTATGTGTGCTTATGCTTGGCACCCCTGCCCTTGGATGACCCTAAAATGAAACAACTAGAAACTTCAATGTGCGTGTATGTTTGAAACCTCTTTCATGGTAAATATCCCATTTTAACAGGTTTAGTTTATCATATCTACACTTTTTCCATCTGTCTAATTATATTGTATTTATTCCAGAATGTGAAAGGGTGTGTAGTCTAGAAACTGTCTCCAATCATATTATGTTTTCCCATCGTAGCCATCATAGTTTCTAAAACATTTGTTGATGAACTACAATACTCCCAACCACCAACCCTCTTGTGGTCATGCTGAAACACAAATAACCTCCTCAAGGTTTAAACAAATCAACAACCTTCACCCCCCTACTTTTAAACCTTTATCCTACTTCATTAATAGAGAAATGATGATGAGAGAACTTAAAAGAAAGCCCATGTCCCAAATTTATCAAGGGTCACCTCCTCTAAACTCTAAAGCACAAGCCGTAACATATCCTTTGCATTGCCTCAATCCATGTTTGTTGTGGCCTATACCTATTGTTAGCAACTCCCTTAAACTACCTATCGCTCTGCCTAACCCGTCTAGCTAGTAGTCTCCACCACACATGTTAAACTCATCTGAAAGGATTCTCTCTCCTGTTCTATGTTGAAAACATTTTTGAGTTTCCATGAAAGGATATTAGACTTTCTAATATTTTGCACTAATCTACCCTGACTTTCTTATTTCAGTTATGCTGACTTTTTGGACATGTTTTTTTTTTCTCCTTAACATTCTAGTAGTCGTTTTATAGAGTATTAAATTTAAAGCATTCTTCAACAACTAGCATGATAGCATCTGGAAGCACTTGTCTACTTCAACCATTTGGATCCAAGTATATGAGCAACATCCTAGATCTCATTATTCCAATGGAAGATTGTTCATTGAAAATGAAAAGGAATTCTACTAGCTATTTGTTGGGCGCCACACGAACTATTCTCTCATTTATTTATTCCGGTTCATCAGCCTAACATAATACTATTGGCTAATAAATACTCTGTGAAACCTCAACCTAAGTTACCTAACTTTGCCTATAAGCACATGTGATATAAAGAGTGGAACAACCATTGATGTAAGCCTATGGTGATAGGAAATGGATCAGTATTTTATCTAATTATTCTCACATTATATACAACTCCATGATACATGTCCTTTGTCACCTCAATATAAGTAGTAGACACTTGTTTTATTTCTAAAACCAACCACATGATACCCCTAGGAACCTCTCAGAAGCCTTTCCTATATCAATAAAACCATATATAAATCTCTTCTTATCCCTATTTTTTTCCTTGTAAAATTGATTTTCTGGAGCAAATAGCTTCTATGATAAAATTTAAACTGAATTAATCATGTAAATGATCACTCAACTTTGCTCAATTATTCTCTCCCATTGTTTCATGGTGTCTTTAGTAACTGCACAAAAGTTGGTATACCGCACCACATATATTATTTCTTTTTGTTAATAGGTACCAAAGTGTTATTTTTCGTTCGTAAGACATTTTCTTAGTCATTATTATTTGGTTAAGTATGCTTGTTAGTTGTTAGCCTTTGTGGTCTTCGTACTCCAAGAACTCTCAAACCCTAATAGCAATATCATCAGGTATGACACTTTTTTCTATTTTACTTTTTAGAGCATCTTCAAGTTAAAAACTTTGATTTTATGAATATATCAACAATCCATAACTTGGATCGAGTCATATCGTTAAATTTTTATATCCGACCGTTGACCTGATACCAACCTTTTATGCAAATATCCCTGTTTTCTTTTTCTTTTTTTATTCCAAGATGAGAAGTAACCATCCAATAAATCTATGAAGTTTTCAACTAATTAACTATTATTATTCTTAATCATAACATAATCAACAAATTTTTATATAGCTAGAACGACCCTTACAAATTGCGGATACTAATTTATTAAGAATCAATTGAATTGAAGCTATAGCGTCGTCGTTGGTTGCAATCGAAATATCTACGAGATCCGGGTCACAATTTGTATGAATTGAACAAATCGTCGGAATCCCCAAATGACACATTCTTGAAGGGCGCATATTCTTCTTACTGATCGACGATGATTACAATATCGGACACCCCGTTGTATATATTGATCCCATCCAGAAATGTTTGCAAAGTAGATAATTTTCTCTTCAACATTGCAGCATCTCTTTTGGGGAGACGGTTGAGTTTCCCCATCTTTTGTGTGCTCTTACATCCAAGACCTACCTCGTCTTAGGTGCCAAATTCCTAGCTAGATAACTATGAGCATTAGAGGGCCATGCCACAATACATATACAACCAGTTGGTGGATTGGTAGACCTACCTTTTGTCTGTACACTATGAGCTGATGTAATCAATGAGCAACCCTCAGATTCCCCTAGACTATAAAGATTCTAGACGAAGAGGTAATATGATACAATTTGCAAAAGAATGGGCCTTTGTATCCCAGAAAAAAGGTGGAGGGTCATCATGCTTGAAGACTAGAATCCTTCTGATGGTTGATTACATGTTGAGTTTTGCACTAATGAGGGATTATATGTTTTTTGGTGAGAGTCTTCTGTATTTTACAATTAGTCATGAAATTTAAATGTTTTCTGGAGGGGAATATTCCCTGCTTTACTGATTTCCTGAACTACACTGTTCATTGCAGGTTCTTTTGAGTTATGGAACATATAGTAATTTAGAGCTTCTGGAACATTATGGTTTTCTTCTAGATGTTAATCCAAATGACAAGGCCTTCCTCCAGCTGAATACAGATATACAAACATCCAGTTGTTGGCCAAAAGATTCTCTATATATTCAGCCTGATGGATGCCCTTCATTTTCCTTGCTCTGTTCTTTACGTCTATGGGCAACACCTCTGAACCTCCGCAGAGCAGTTGGACATCGAGCGTACTCAGGATCCTTATTGTCAGCTAAAAATGAGTTATTTGTAATGAAATGGTTGATAAGTCACTGCCAAGATAGTTTGAGAAAGTTGCCCACTACCATTGAAGATGATGAGTTATTATTGGATGTCATAGACAAATTGCTTGATCATCCCTCTCATAAAACATGCTGTGAGTTACTATCTCCAGAAGGAGAACTCAGTGGCTTCTTGAAGAAGAATGGCTTGCAGAAGAATGAAACTGGTGGTTGTGTATTACCCACTAAGGCCAACAGGTCGTTGGAAAGATGGAGATTGGCAGTTCGTTGGAGAATTAGCCACAAGAAAACCCTTCATAATTGCATATCTTATTGCAAGAAGCAAGCTGACAAAGTATCTTCTTAGCATACTTGACGAAAGAGAAAAAGACCAAATGTACAGTTTCTCACTTTTTGTTTTTGTTTGCCTTCAAGTGCTTCCCTGTTTAATGGAAGTAAAGGATTCAAATAGCCCACCCAAAAGTATGGGGTAAAGGCTTGACGTTGTTGTCCAGGCGCTTCCATGTTTTGTGCATGCCCTTTGGGGTGTAATCTGGAATCCCATTTCGGATGCTAGTTCAGCTTCACATTCTTATTTATGTTTATGGTCTTCTAAAAGGGTGGTGTTCCTTTTACATTATATATAATTTTCATCTGTTCTTGACAAGAATGGTACAAGTATCACAGGTGTATTCCCCAACTTAAGATGATGTCATATTTACTGTGATAGGACCTGCTTATTTTAACAAGGAAAAAAAAGGCTACTAGAGGTAAATGAAAACTTATGTCCTATCGTAATATGATGAACTCTCGGTCCCTTGCATTCTATTTAAGGCGTCATCAAAGAAAATACTTTCTTTTCTGTTTCTTTTTGCCATGCCTGTTCACTTTTTTGATTTTGATGTAGAGCTTATTGCTACTTATTGGATGCCTAAAGCAGGCTTTACTTGTCATGGACCAAGACTGGAGTTTCCAAACTTTGCCAAGTCTTGACTATCTTTTAATAGCAATTCAAGTCAGAGAGGAGATCCAGAAGCATTTCCACTTGATTCTTTGCTACTTCTCATCATCTTAGTCTTCACTCAGTACAAGTCTATATTAGTGAGTATCTAGACATGGAGGACCTCTGGTTGTTCTGTACAACATATACTACCAGAATTTGATTCCGGACCCTTCTTTATTTTCCTTTTCCCTTGTCGTCTTCTTTGTCAAAATTTCTTGTTTTCTTCTGTTCATTCTTTCTGTGTACGCCTCATGCAGGAAGATGGTGGTTTGGAAGGTTGCACTAGATGATTGCAAGGTTGAAAATTATGGCGTTGAATTGGAACTTCCAATATGCAAGGTTCGACTGATGTTAATGTCCGGAAGCTGAGATGTTACCATCCTTTGAGGTGAACCCTCCCACATTTATAAACCTTCATCTTCTTTTGTTGTATTCTATTATTTTTCGTTCCATTTCCTTCAACCCCCCTCATTCCCACCCCCACCCATGGCTGTTTCTGAGCATGTGCAAGTTGTGTGATCGCACATCGCCCCCAAAACTGGAAGACCCAATTTTTTTAACCTTTTTATATATATTACTAATGTGAATCTTCATTTTTAGATTTTAGCATCTCTATTTTTTTAGAAACTGCAGTAACATGACCCTTAGAATGTCAAAAAAGACCTTCTTTTAGAGAATAAAACAGGGGTTCCTTTTTAGTATTTGTACAAGGCCCTTGGAATGTCTGAAACGGCCATGCCCCCACCCTTCTTCTACATCTTTTAATTTCTTTCACGTTCTTCTGTTAGTACTATTTTTGAAAGTGCTGTGTAAATTTTGATGCAGTAGAGATTCATATATTATAAATCCTTTTGTAATTGTTCCATGTTTGCAGGGATTTGGCTCCCCCGATGGCAATATCTTGGATTGCTTATTTTGGCATTATTTTGGGATTAGGAGATATTGACATTAGATGATCCAAATCTGCAGATTTGCAGCAGTTTGAGAAGAACTCGAGAACTTGGTCCTTTCTGCTACTTGTGTAGCTGTGTAGTACTGCACACTTTAGATGGTTTCAGTCTAGGGCATGGTGATTGCCTCCTTTGTATGGCCCTCCATTCCCCTTTGCTGCTTCAAATTTCCTGATTAAATGAAATTTCCATTAGTACTTAGTAGATTGATAGTGTGATTTTGTGCAAACATAAAAATCACGTTGATGAGTATAGCTGCTTTACTCTTCATTTTGTCCCTTGCTGCTTTAGATTATCAGTGCTTTCTATGTTTGGAGAATCACATATAAGCTTCACTTCAGGCTTAGGCCTATTTTGTTTCAGTTTTGCTTCAAAATGGGTGATTATAGTAAAAAATACAAATCCGTGATGCAACCCTTCACTGTGCAGCCCAGTCACCAAGGAGTATCAGAGAGCCGGAGTATCTCTCTAGTTCATCATAGTCAGTAGCTCAGTTAAGAAGAAGTCAGTAGTCAAGTATCACTAGCTTAGTACCAAACTACTCGAGTAGCCAATGCAGAATAGCAGGAGTGGCAGATTAGTAAATAAATACATTTGTATTCCCCTTCTTCTTATAAATAGGGAAGAGGAGAGATCAGAGGTTGTGAAATGTGTAGATCATTATTTTTCCTTCCTTCAAATCCCATGTACCTATTTTTCCCACAAGAAATGGAAAAGAAAAAACCTAGCTCGTTCCCAATTTTGTGTTTGATTCTTTGAATTACTCCGGTTTTTTTAATCAAATCCTTGGCCAATTATGCTAGATCACCCCCAGTTTCGGGTCAAATGGGAAGATGAGCTAACAATTTGGTATCAGAGCCACTTGATACCATCATGGATGTCGGCAGTGAGCAGAGCTCGAGCAACCATGGCAGCCATGGGTCTTGGCAAGAAACACCTCCAGAACAACTAGTACCTGCAGATGAGAGAAGGTTATTAACATTGGAAGGTAAGCTCCTCAACCTTAGTGATAAGTTTGATAGGTTAATGGAGGAGTTAACTCGATCAAGAAGGGTTCCCAAGTTTCCAAAGTATGCCCAAGCCATGACAGCACATCTCCCGGTCTATTCTTAGTATGTGCCCAATGTTCTTGGCATGGTCACATCACTGCCAACATTTGTGAAGACAACCACACCACCCACAAGCTACACGCCCAAACCCTCATCAAACACCACAAGTTCCTCATCAAAACCCTATGCAAGCAGGGCCTGGTTCTCCTTGCGTACATAACCCTAGGCCAACACAAGGATTTCACTCGATTCTTTCACAGTCGATTCCATTCCCTCGTACTTTTCGTACACCCACATTTCCATCTCATTCACACATGGCTGCACAATATGGTATGCCATCACAAACACCTAATGGACATTCTTGGACCCAACCAACCCTGAGGTTAAAGATTCCAGATTATGATGGAGAGTTGGATGTAGAAGATTGGTTATCAGAGACAACCATTACTTCAATTATTATAATGTTCCAGAATGGGACATGGTCAGGATTTGCTCAATCCAACTGAAAGGAACAATTGCCTACAATTGCCTACTGGTTTGACTAGATCACAAAATAAGAGGAGGTTTCACGAGTGAGGAAGAATTTTGTCAATCATTAAGGCTGTAATTTGGTCTTTCCCAATTTACTGACCAAATGGCGGAACTCAAATTGTTGGAACAAGAGACAACATGCCATGAGTATGGACAACAATTTCGGAAGTTATGGAAGTTGTTTGATCAGTCACTACATTGGTGGAGTAAAGGAGGATGTTAGATATGAAGTTCAAGTCTCTAACCCTGTGAATTTGCCGGTAGTTATGCAAGTAGCCATACTGTATGAGACTAAATTGCTAGCTCAAAAGAAAAATTACATGACAAATCATTTTTCAGTAGAGAATTCTAATGTAGCATGGAATCAAGCCTACCAATACAGTGATGCAAAACGCAACGAAATCAGTAAGAAGACCACTTCAATAGGCTTTAGTAGTGAGCAACTAACACCCAACTATATCCACAAATGAGATCATAAGAAGGAAGAACTAGGGGTTATGTTTCCTCTGTGATGAAAATAGGTTTAAGAGACACAAATGTAAACATAAGAGGCTATATATGTTGATTTCTGAGGAAGATATTGGTTGGAATGGTGTTCTAGACTCGAGAGTATTCATAGAAGATTCAACGGAAGTGTGTCAGCACAGTTCTTTTGCTATTTCCTTGCAAATCTTATCAGGAGCTACCTACCCATCCATCTACTATAAAGATGAGGGGAGCACTGCAACAAGTTATGATATTGGTGGATTTTGGCTCCACACATAAATTTACTGACATGCTAGGACTTGAACTATAAGACAATAATCCCTTTGAGGTCATGGTGGCCAATGGTGGCAAATTGCATAGCAAAGGGTTATGCAAGGATATGGTTATTGACTGCCAATGGAAGAAAATCATTACAGATTTATTGCAGCTTCCTATCACTGGATGTTACATTGTATTGGGAGAAAATTGGCTCAGTACATTGGGGGATATCATATGCAAATTTTAGGAGTTCACTATGAAGTATGAAGAGAGGGGGTCATGCAACAATTCATAGGGGTTAAAGCTCATACTTCTGCCTTAACTGAAGCTGGTATTAAGGATTTGAGACAAAACTCACAAGTATATATCATACAACTATGTGATTTGGAGTTGAATAGCACTGAAAAGCAAGATATGGATCCAGAGATTATAAGGGGTTGCTAATTTAATTTGAACACCTATTTGCAGAACCCATAGGACTACCTCCCAGAAGAAATTATAACCACAAGATATCCTGATCACATGAGCTCAACCTGTGTGCAACAGGCCGAATAGGCGCCCTTACATTAACAAAAATAAGATTGAAAAACAAGTACATGAAATGTTATCATGTCCAGGAGTTATTAGACCCAACAATAGCTCCTGTTCTTCTCCAGTGATTTTAATTAAGAAATCTGATGGCAGGTGGAGAATGTACATAGATTACAGGACAATCATAATACAATGAAGGGTAAATTCTCCATACCAATCATAGAAGAACTCTTTGACGAGTTACATGGAGTTAAGTTTTTTTCCAAGTTGGATTTGAGGGTTGGTTATCCACAAGTCAAGATGGCAGAAGAAGATATACATAAGACTGCTTTTAGGACTCATGAGAGCCACTACGAATTCCTGGTAATGCCATTTGCTCTAACTAACACTCCTACATTCCAAGCTATGATGAATTATGTGTTCAGGGCATATCTAAGGAAGCTTGAGATAGTCTTCTTTGATGATATTATAGTTTATAGTGTCAACAAAGAAGCCCATCACAGTCAATTGAAGGAAGTCCTATAGAAGTTCGAAGATCATCGCCTCAAAATCAAGAGAAGTGCTATTTTGGTTGGTTTTCAAGGCCATGCATGTCATCTCTGACAAGGGTGTGGAGGTGGACACATACAAGATCTTGACAGTTAACCACCAGTCAATACGTAAGACTATCAAAGAATTGAGAGGTTTCTTGGATTTGACTGGGTATTATAGGAGAAAGGATTATGGAACAATAGTAGGACCCATGACTGATCTTTTAGAAAAAATGAATTTAAATGGGGATTTCATGTCACGTCCTGATTCCGCTAAATCAATAAGTCGTCAGTGGACACAATGTCATACCAGTCTAAATTGTACTTGTACACGACATGCATGTGCACGTGTAGTAGTAAACCATTTAAAAATAGGGTTGAAGCAGCAACATAAGCAAAAATTGAAAGACATAGTATAGTAAGAAATAATTATTTTTATTCAATAACTAGTAGCGGAGTACATAATTTCTCGATAATCAACTTAAAATGCCAACTTGGCTCACAAGTCACGAAATCGACATGGAATACTTATTGTTTCATACATCATGCCCCTTAATTACATTGAAAAATAAAGATACATTTAAAATAAAAGAGCATCAAATGCTTCGAAAAGGAAAGTTCAAAGGAACATCAGGTGCTTTAAGGAACTCCTAACGCCTTTGAACTTCTGCGTTATTTCCAGCATATGTGGGGAAGGGGGTTAGTACATTTGGGGTCGTTGATTGTCGACAACGAATATTGGTCCCAATTGTAACTTTGTTCAGCTCTAGGTAGCGACTGTTTTTCGAAGATAGATCTTCGTTCATGCTATCACCAACTGAAGATCAAGTCGGAGGACGTATCAAAGTCGGTGCTTCGTACAAGATATATACGTCATGAGTTTCTAGTAATGCCATTTGTTCTAACGAATGCTCCAGTTGCTTTCATGGATATGATGAACAAAGTTTCCAGATTATTCCTAGATAAGTTTGTAGTCGTGTTCATTGATCATATCTTAATCTACTCAAAAAGCAACAAAGATCATGCAAAATATTTTTGGACTATGCTTCAGACCCTATGAGACCACCAATTATATGCTAAACTGAGCAAGTACAAAGTTTGAATGAGTAACATGTCCTTTCTGGGACATGTTATCTCGACAGAAGGCATCGTTGTTGATCCGAAGGGGACGCATTCAAATAGACAGACGACTGTAAGGCTGCTTCCAGGAGTTAAAGCAACGACTTGTTTCAGCTCCAATTCTTGCACTTTCAGAAGGAACATATGGATTCCAAATTTACAACAATGCATCATAATTTGGCTTGGGATGTGCGTTTATACAAAATGGTAAGGTGATATCATATGTCCCTAGACAGTTGAAGCTACACGAGAAGAATTATCCTACATATAATCTAGAATTAGTGCCAATTGTGTTTGCATTGAAATTGTGGCAGCACAACCTGTATGGCATTACTTGCGAGATCTTTACCGACCATAAAAGCGTCCAAGTATATCGTCACTCAAAAGAAATTGAATCTAAGGTAAATATGTTAACTGGAACTAACCAAAGACTCGATTTAACTATTGCATATAAACTGAGAATAGAAAATATAGTGTCCCGTCCTACTCTGTTTAACAGGAGGAATCGAAACGCAACGACGTTTGGACTTGGCAATGCAATGGCTTGCTCGAAGTTTCGCTCGGTCGAGGCAACTCATCGTTAAGGTGGATGGCTTCGATGAACTTGCCTCAGCTTAGCCTTCACACTAATAAATGAATGTTTTCAATTGCATTGAGTAGGTATGCTAATAAAAGAGACGAACCCACATAGCTAAAGGAAATAATCTCGCTCTGAGTCAGATTTTGTAGAACATGAAAGTAATGAACTTGATGCCTAGATTGTACTTTACGTTAGGTTTTTAATGATGGCACTCGATCTTTGGATCCCACGACTTGGGTCAAGTAAGGGGTTTTATGTTGTCACTTAAACTATCGACTGTTGTTATAGTCTATATGTTCCCATGGCTTCAAAGCACATTCCCACGGTTTTATTGTCACGCTTCACACGGTATCAAAGCTTGTCATATAGAGTATGACTTGGTTGGTGGCACTGCACGAAACACGGTTGAGTCAAGTTAAGCAGGAAGGCTATCAAATAGTCGTTCCTGGGTTTGAGTCAGAAGATTATGATATGATAACATGAAAAGTTCTCGAAACCGGTAGTCGTCAAGGCAGTCTCTGATTTTGGGAGCTGCATAGAGATGAAAAATGGTAAAAGATGAGATGATAAATTGTCTTATAAGTATGCCAGATTGAGTAGAGTCTTGCATGGTTATGGACAACTTGTACACAAGGTTTTAGTTCCTCGAATGATTGTCGGGGCACCGGAATTGATTCGTACCTAGGGGGACCAAATTTGCCGTGTCCGACATACTGGCACGGGGTATTGCAGGACCTTCAGGTAGTTTGACTGAAGGGTGCTCCGAAATGCTTGGTGATTCGGGACTTTTAGTAGGACTAGCTACCTTGCTACTGAAATGATCGCCGTCTAACCCATAAATGTTCAAGATGGCTTGAATTACCAGTGAACTTTCATATAGATGAGTCGGTGCTGAGCGGCAATCAGCATGCACGGTGTCAGTTGAGTCACAAGAAGTGTAAGTACGACACGAATGAGTCAAGAAATATGTGCACGGTTTGCAACACAACTTTTATGAAGCTTAAGATTTTGCTATAGCAGAGACACGTGCTTCAACACGAGGCGTGGCGTCGGGTGTTTGAGTCATTGGCACTAAGTTCACAAGTCTATGATTGAGTCATTTGAGAGATGAAATGGAGGAAGGTCGTAAGGCAAGTGTTGAGTAAATTACACTATGTTGCGAGGCACGGCCTCGACGTTGTTGCATAAATGAATTTGTAGTATGGTCATAAGAATTTGGAGCATGATCATGTTGGTTGCAACACGAGTAGGCTAGGAGTCGTATGTATTGGAATTGATCCTAAGGCAAGATTAGAAAGACCACAAAGGAATAAGTTGTACTCACTAAAATAACGTGTTGATTTTGTATCGGTGGACGAGATGTCCCTACCAGTACGGTTGTTTACTGACACCCACAAGTTTTCATGTGCAAGTGCAGGTACTTGCTCGTTCTGGGCGGAGCTCGCTTGGACGCGCTGAGGCATGAAGTTTCTTAACGTTTCGAGATGTGCGACCGCGTTGGAGTCTTCACATATACATGACATAATGTATGAACATCGCCTTCTGAAGCATCAGCAAGTTGTAAGCCTAACGACATGATATTTTTATTGAAAGATGAGAGAGAGCTGAGACATATTATTCAAAGAGATTGTAAGCTTGAGTGATTGTAATCTTGACTTCGAGCTGTTGTAACATTTCATTTAAGTATCAATAAAGAGCTTTCTTTTGTATAACTTGTGTACATTATTTGGACTT
Organism: Iris pallida; assembly: GCA_029216955.1. NCBI lineage: Eukaryota > Viridiplantae > Streptophyta > Magnoliopsida > Asparagales > Iridaceae > Iris > Iris pallida. The sequence goes on from JANAVB010009598.1 coordinate 1,870,121, forward strand.
TTGTGCGACGACCCCGACGCTAGCGAGGACGATCGGTTCTGTGAAACCGGAGCGTGACAGAAACGTCATGACAATTGCTTTGAGTCGGAAGTTTATGGGAGCAATTACGATATCAAGCAAGCTACTACAAGACTTAGAAGAAATGTGTATTGAATTTCAAGTTCAAACCCAAGAGGCACAACTTGCTCAATTGCAATTGGAGTCGAGCTTACGCGAAAAGATAAAGACCGCAGAAAAGGATGACACATTTCTGCAGAAGATAAGATTTGATTTCATCGGAAAGGACAATTGACTTTGCAGAGTACGAGGATGGAATATTGCAATTGAAGGGGGAGGCTATGCGTTCTGAAGGATGAAGAGCCTAAGAAAGAAATATTAATAGAGGCTCATTATGCGAGGTACTTTTTGCTCCCGGAAGGATGAAAATGTACAGAGACTTGCGCACAATATTTTGGTAGCACGACATGAAGAAGGAAGTGGCTCTGTTTGTGTTACATTGTCTGGCTTGTCAACGAGTAAAGGAAGAACATCAACGGTTAGATATAGAGATGCAAAATCTTGCCATTCCATAATGGAAGTGGGATCATATTACAATATAATTCATAGTCGGCTTGTCAAGGACTCAGCGTGAGAATGATGTAATTTGGGTCATTATTGATGGATTGACCAAATCGGCTTATTTTGCGATCAAAGTTTCATGGAGCGTGGACTGGTTGACTCAAATTTACCTCGACGAGATTGTTCGATTGCACGTGGTGCCATCTTCGATAGTGTCAGACCGAGATGGATGGTTATTATCACATTTTTCAATTTAATTTTCAATCGACGATGGGTACGAAGTTGAAGTTAGCTTGACGTACCATTCGCAGACTGATGAACAAACAGAAAGGGTAAATCAAATTTTGGAAGACATGTTGTGGCTCTGTGCGGTGGATTTGAAGACAAGTTGGAATACCCATTTGCCGTTGGTGGAATTTACATACAACAATAATTACCAATCCAATATTTAGATGACGTCATATGGACCTCTCTACGAGCAGAGATGTAGGTCACCGATATGTTGGTATGAAGTTGGTGAATGACAAGTACTTGAAGCGGAACTGGTGGAACAGACTGTCAAGAAGATCCGCATGATTTGTGAAAGGCTTCATATTGTACAAAGTCGACATAAGAGTTATGCTGATACTTATCGACCACCGTTCATGGTGGGGGATCCCGTGTTCTTGAAAGTAACACCCATGCGGGAAGTAATGTGATTTGGTGTCAAGGGCAAGTTAAGTCTGAGATTTGTTGATCCTTTTAAGATCCTTGAGAGAGTTGCACCTGTACACCTAGGTGTACTATAATTTATGTTTCTCAACTTAAAAAATATGTGCATAATGTGAGGAATACTTTCACTCTTCCTTTGTTAGTAGTAGGCCATGGATGTGAAAAGTTTCTTAGTTATTGTGGTAGATTGCCTTCTCTTAATTAACTTGATGGCGCTTAATGATTCATCAGTCAAACTGTTTGGCATTTGGCAGCATTATAATGTTTATTCTAGCCAAATACAAGTTTGTCACAGTAACATAAATCTTTGCATTATTCTGGTCAAGCGTATATTCATTTCAGGCTTATTTGGAATAGCAGAATAGAGAAAGTCTAGCTTTAAGCTAGAATACATGTATTCTGGGGTGAGAAAGAGTTTGATTTGAAAGTTTCTATTTTGTCATCCATGTACTCCTTGCAATCCCTAATACATAATTTTGACCTATTCCTCCATGCAAACATATTGAACCATCCCAACAAAACAAAAGGAATACTGACACATGGAGAGACTCCATTCTACTTCTTTTTCTAGAAGAGGAGATATTCAAATTTATGAAATAAAAATGCAAGAGAATACTTAAAATTTCAATACAGACATTGAAATTATATAGGGGTTAGAAGATATACTTGATGCCTGCAATGTGCGGCATCTTGGTGGGGAGGAGAGCGGAGGAGGAGGAGAAAAGGAGGATGCTGACAGCTTTTAGGGGCAATGCGCTCCGGTAACAGGCAGAGGATGAGCGGAGGGGGAGGGGGAGGGGATGGGGACAGTGTCGAGGATTCTCCCGTCGACTTCACGGACGTCGCTCCGACAACGGACGGAGGAGGAGGAGTGGAGGCGGAGCGGGGGATTGGACTTGGGATCGAGATTTTAGGGCTCACATTTTTGCACTGGGTTTGGGAAAGAAAAAAAATAAACTGGTACTGATTAATTAGTTTAATATGGCCTAGCGATGGAAGCAGTTCAACGCCTTAGCAATGGACTAGCGATGGAATACTATACTTTTCGACTCTGGTCTATCAAGTCATTATTAATATGTCGCTAATCTAACGACGAATTGGATTCCGTCACTAGTACCGAAGCTTTTTGACAATATCTTTGTAGTGCGGTAGTTCAAAGGCTTTCGTCATACAAAACTCTTTCGGGTTGGTAATAATCGTCACAATAAGGGTGCAGAATCTGAAGACGGGCAATATGTTATTGCCAAGTTAGATACTGAAATCGTCATTCGTGTTGTGAGCAAAATTTCATGTCAAATTTATGAAGAAACAAAGCTTTTCGTCAGTCATAGAGGGACACCCCCTCAGTGAAACTCCGATACTTTACAAAGGAATAAGAGTGTTAAAATTCCAATCTACTCATCCAGATTACATTAGGATGTTCATACGAACATAAAATTATATCTACTGCAAAAATAGAAAAATTATTGTGCAAGAAGAAGTCACATAACCTTTTGAGGGTGACTTCATTGTAACTTAGTGTGACAAATCTCACAAATACGCCTGAACCTGATTGCACACCAGTTCACATAGTGGTCGTGCCGAATTGCATCCTAAAGAAGCACGGGTTTCATAAACAAGAAATTTACCAACTCGGATCTTGCGTTATATTATATATATATTGTTAGGTTATGTGGAGCCTAATTAGCTGGACCCTTCTAGATATCGCTTAAGTGACTAGATCGTTTAGCCCACTGATCGTGAATCGACCTTCGCGATAAGGTATTACAGCTGTATGTTTGGTATCTCACATGTAATTAAGTCGCCATAATGTTCTATGCCTATAAAAAGAGTATTACGACGCAGCTTGTAAACTATTTCAAAATATAGTAAAATTTTTGTCTATAGCAGTCATGGACATAGCTTCTTGATTTGAGAAGTGATCACTACCAAAATGTGACAGGTTAGCGACGTCTCGGGGGAGAGGAGGGAAGGAGTCGACGGTGGGGGAGAGGAGGGAAGATGGCGGGAAAAACCTAATTTCGCCGGTGGTCGGAGAGAGAGAGAGAGAGAGAGAGAGAGAGAGAGAGAGAGAGAGAGAGAGAATTTACGAAATGGGGGGAAAAGAAATTTCGTTTTGACCTAAGTTAAAATATTAGCGACGTAACATAGATACGTCGCTAGAAAAGCATATGGCGACATGGTTTATATTACGTCGCTAAACGCCACCATATTAGCGACGAACAACGACTATTAGCGTCGAATTTTTTCCAAAACTAAGTTTCGTCGCTAAGCATCGGTGTACGTCGCTAAGTTAGAATATTAGCGACGTATAAGAACAGAGTCGCTAATTCCATCGCTAATATGAGTTATTTTGGTAGTGTGAACCACGTTAAATTCTGTGTTCTTGCGCGTTTTCTTTTTCTCTTCTCTATTTCATTTTATTTCTGTGCAAATCGCAAAGGGGGTCAGAAATCCCTACATATATACCCTATTATTTGAACTATGATTCTGTGCAACAATGCAATTGTTGTTGATGTGTAACCTATGCAGTTAAAAACGGTTTTTTTTTTATGATAACGGTCCAGTAGAGTTATTGATATATCACCGATATATCGGATTTATAATGGTAAATATTGATTTGCATTCTTAACACAATTTTTACATATGAACAATACACTTAATAGTTATTTATTATAAAATATGCAAGAAGAGTTTTTAAAGCAATAAAACTAAAAGAATCATACCCAAACCAATGTTACAATATAAAAAGTCCCACTTCAAAACGGTTCAACTAATATGAAAACAAAAAAGATTCCAATTCAACCTAGGTTTTTTTTTTTTTCTTTTCCCTTTCTTTTCTCCCCCTTTCTCACGTAGCAGCAACTGTTTTTTTTTTCCTCTTCCCCCTTTTGGTTTTAACTATATGTAACTATTATATATCGGATTTTTTCAAAATCGATATATCAGTATATGTCAGTCATATCGGCCGGTAATATCGGTACCGATATTTGACCGATTTTTTTCAAAAAAAAAGGTGTCAAACCGATATCGTTATATATCGGTTATATAACCGATATATAACGATTTTTAACTACTGATTGTGTAACCTGTACAACAACAATAAATGCTTGTGAACTATATATCTTACATCACTTCTAATTTAGTTTGAACTATGATTTCATACAACGATCTTACATCACTTCTAATTTCCTACAATGATCGATGCAACTCTACTTGTTCTTGTGTAACCTGCGTAACATCCATAGATTCTCGAAGCTGCAATATGAACTGTTTGACTAGCACCTATTGTTTTGCGTTCCACGTTTCCACGACGTAAGATGATTCTCCACTTCTTTTTAATATTAGTATCACCCCTAACTTTTCATGAATACACTTATTTATCATATTTGTAAATGGATTACAACTCATTCAACTTTCGTATTTTTTATTTCGGCTACACTAATTCTTTGATTTTTGTTTCTTAAATATCAAACACTTCCATCCATAAGTTATGGATAGAATTTTATTTTTTTTCAACTTGGAAGCTATTCGCCAACCTAGAAATGATAATGGGTCCGGGCTGGTCATGCTAGGCAAAACCCAAATTGGGTCCTAAAATATTTTGGACAAATTTTTGTGTCTTTGTACGGCCCTAGATTTACAAAACCTAGCCCCTGTCCCGCTCTTTATATGATCACAAGATATTACACTATTCACCCAATCTAAAAAATATGATAAAATAGAATAAATTTGACAATTATTATCACAACAAAAATATTGGTGAATGGCTGTATTTTCAATAACGGGACATGATGTCCAAGCTCTCTAGCCTAGTGGTATTAGAGCGGACATCCGGAGGGGCCGGCAAGGTTCGAGCCTCCCAATTGTGTGTGTGTGTGTGATTTAAAAAAAAAATAAAATAAAAATAAATAAATAACGGGACATGATCCGGAAACAAGAATGAATTTTATATGCTTGTTTGTGTTTATGCGAACGAACAATTAACATCATACCGGGAAAGGAAAATAATAAGAAAAAAAATGTTAGAAGAACAGGAGAGGCAAGTGGTGTAGATGTTGACATTTTCCAGAAATAAAGTAGAAAATATGCCAATGCATCAATTCCAAGGTTCAACATCAATGAACCCTTAAAAATAGTTTTGTTTGCAGTCACGGTCACATTGTTGAGTAAAGAATTCTACTTCCCTATACTTAACGAGAGATCAAAGTATGCTGAAGCCAAATTTTCTTGAGCATATATACATTTGAATGTATCATACAAAAGCTTTAGATTTGGAGTCGGAGAAGTATGCAATGTAGCATGTTTGGTTGAAAGAAGTAAAGGTGGCGTTCTTGTGAAAATTGTGCGAGTTAACTTCTTCCCCTTGAAAGTTTAGTGATAACTAGAAACTTCCAGTCACTTGAAAGGAATCAATCCCACAAATTTGGTCAAGAGGCTCTGCTGTTGTTGCTGCTGTTCGATCACACGAGGGCTACTGTTGCATGCTGTTACTTTCTCTGTTAGAGTTTATGCGCTGTTCTTTGGCCTTGTCGACCGAATAATTGGGTTGTGTGTGTAGTCTTACGTGCAGGCTTCTTCTTCTTCTTGTCAACTTTAACTAGGGGATTGGCCAAATTTCTCTCTGACTAGTTTTGTTTCACAACCTAATAGTCGAATTAATTGGCTTTCACCGAATTATCGACCTGCAGGTTCTATTGATGTATCAGAATGAACATTTTATCAACATCTAACATCTTGAAGTTACATGCATTGGTCCTTGTAATTAGTACAAATAGAAATCTGAAAATGAGCATTCGTAGTTGCTGAACATATATGTTTACTTTGATTTGTCTGCAGCAATTTCTGATATATGATATATTTAGTAGTAAATATATCTATGAACTGTATACATACATTTGGAGACAGGGGTCTCTTGTATATATATCATTGATTCATCTGATTCTAATGACATTAGGATCTGTTTATTGCATGGAAATCAGTACAAATGTATAATTGCAAATCCTGAAATTAAGAGTTATGAAATTTCATATGAATAATGAGATTTTAGTCTATTTTTGTAGAGATTGAGTTATGTTTGCCTTTTCAATGATTAATTGGCACAAGGGGGATTCGAACCCCGCTACCACTAGGCCACATCACACGGACATCAAATTTCAATCTTAAAAGAAGTTTAGGTTTAGAGTCTACTTATTGTCTCCATGCTAACCATCTTTTTGTATATTATTGGGTAAAAAAACCTATTAGGCTTTGGATTTCAGACAGGTTCGGAAGGATCCGGCTCAAAAATAAATCAGGTTCGGTTAGGATCCGGCTTGAAAATAAATCGGGTCAAAAAGATTGAGATTGAGCCCCACCTTACCAGTATCCAATCGTTCAAGAGTCAGGTGTGGCTTTTTCTTTGGACCGGCCTTAGCCCATTATCGTCCTTACTCCGATTCATATTTAATTCTACAAAAATATTTTTATCATTCTTTCTATCACCGTGAATGGGATTGAATAAGATTGATCATAAATACCGAAAACTATTAATTCTATAAATCACTTGTCAAAAACCTTGCAATTAAGATGCATTCAACCATTGGAAGACACACCATAGATATATATCTAACTTGGAAATCAATGTCCAAAAACATATGGAATATAGAGTCCTGTGCTTCTCAAGCTCATTCGTACAAGTACCAGAGGAATAATTCCGAGTAGACCATAGACAGTACTCGCATGTTCCTCACCGTTGCTGGAATCTCTGTGCAAAATCAGAATGTGCATGAGCCCCAACAAAAACACAGCCCCATCCCAACATTTCTGCACTCAAAACTGTTCAAACACAAAACTAAGTAACAATGACAAAAGAACGTATAGTGCCCAGACAGTACGTAACTGGTGGTCCTCTGCATGTTTAGATTTGAACATAAGATTCTGTCTATTCAATGATGAATTATACACAAGAATATCTTGAAATTGAGGCGAAAATAAATTTGAAAATAAATTCGAACATAAGTCTCTCTCTCTCTCTCTCTCTCTCTCTCTCTCTCTCTCTATATATATATATATATATATATATATATATATATATATATATATATGGAAAATTTATGAAATATCCAAAAATCGTAAAAGTTTTATGAAAAATCTACCGCAAAATAACATTTTATCGTGTGCCCAGAATTAGCGAAAAATATATAA